>JAFEMH010006240.1:50000-130801 GCA_022495995.1 Adenophora triphylla var. japonica | reverse complement strand
GTCGCTTGTCAGCGCAGTCCCGGGAGAGCTCTATGATATGCCGACTCGGGCCGTTACGTGGCGACGAGGTCGCTTTGCGAAGATGGCGTCGAAGATATCTTGCTCGGCCTTCGCGACGCGTGCCTTAGTTTGCACGAGCCTATGCCTTCGAGGCATTCTGTGGACGTTCCTCCGCCTAGAGCCGAGCCTGAGCCGGCAAAGCTAGGAGAGGACCTTTGAGGGGGCGGTGCATAGCATGGATGCCGGGACGTCTTCTGGAGCCGGCGAGCAGCCAGCCTCTTTTATCAGTCTCTTCCTCCGCAGGACGCCTGTGTGGTGAGTAGGTTCGTCGAGCCTTCCTTCTTCGATCCTTTTCGCACGTGATTTGATCCTTCCGATTACATTTTGAGCGCGGCAGCCTCCACAGGGTGGCCTCTGGGTGACTCCGGGCGACGAGGACGTGATCGGGCGGAAGTTCACGTGGATGCCCGACTTCTCTCCGGGAGGACCTCTATGCGAGGATGATGACGATGCCGTCAAGAGCCCGATTAGGTGTCCCATTTGCTTTCCTTCTTCCACCTATCCCTCTCTTTTTTTTTGTTTAGCAAATGTACATTTGATATTCCCGTAATAAAACACCCATATATTTCCCAGACGCAAGAACAAAGATTCCCATTTCTGAGGACAGCCAAGGCCGTCAGTACCGTTTGGCCGGGGAAATGGGTTCTTTTGCAAAGGAGGTCCGTACGGACATTACTTAGCATGTGCAAAGAGGTCCTTACGAACCAACCTTTCTTTTCCTGGAAGGACATAAATGCTTTCCAAAGCGTCCGGTTCTTCCTCATTTCCCTCATTCTGGCACCTATTTTCGAGCTTTCTTCCCCATTTTCTCTAGGAACCTCTCATTTTTTGCCATGGATTCTTCGTACGTCCCTAGAAATTTTGCCGAGGCTTTCGTAGTAGAGTGCAAGCACACTTCCTCGACAGCAACTAAAAACGTGGATGCGCGCGGCCGTATGAGGCATCGTAGACTCCGGCTTTCGAGGTAAGGTTTCGCCTTTGCTCGAGCCTGGGTCTTTTAAGGAGTCGGGTTCCCGATTGACAGATTTGTTGCGGGCTTGCCGCTGGGAAAAGCCTGGATGTTGTGAGGCACGTGTACCGTTCTCCTACAATGAAATCAGGTGCCCACTTTCGAGGATTTTCTAAGCTTCTATTTGGAGGATCCGGGAGGGGTGGAGGCCATCTCGCCTTCTCTTCGGTGTGGTGCCTGCGCGAGCGTGAAGCTTCGCGTACTTTCTTCGTGCTTCGTTGGAAGAAGTGCAGGCATGATCCTTCGATTCGGGCTCATATCGACATTTCTGAAGCCGCCGAGCTGGGTTCATGGTTGATGACGAGAGTGACGTCTCTTGGGGACGCATCCGCCTTGCGCGTCGATAGCGACGCTTTTCCGGGTCGGGCTCCCTTGGCATTTTGCTGATGGCGCTTTGCTGAGGTGGTAGGGCACTCGATCAGAAGCCGGGAGCAAGATATTGTCTCCGTTGGTGCCGGGGGAGACTCTTCATGGTATCGACTGTCCGTGCTGACCGGGGATCGTTTTTATGAGCGAGGGGGAAGCCCCGCTCGCTCACCTTGTGGCCGCGAGAGAGACTCCAGCCGGATGCCCGAGGCTTCGACGTCGTTTAGCCCGTGGCTCATTTGCTCGCCGGACCTCTTGCGTTGGATATGGACTTCACCTCCGCCCGGGAGAGATGGATGGCACGCCTGGGTACTGCCATCAGGTTCGCCGGTGGGTTCCGCACTGGAGGCATTTGAGATCACCATGAGTGGTCTTCAGCAGAAGGATCCTGGACGTTGTCGAGTTCCAGGTTTGCTCTTGGTCCTCCTTCTCATATTCCGTCAGCTTGTTTCCTATAGCCAGGGGATGAAGAGGAGCCTTTGTTGGGCCGGGATGACTCTTGTGACCGCGGGAGGTAGTTCCTCTTTGTATGGCAGCCTTCCAGTGCCTTCTTGTATTGTCTCGAGGGTATGGAAGATATTCCGCTTCCTCCCTCTGGTACTCCTTAGACGTCTGAGAGAGCGCAGCATCGACGACTCAGCATCCGGCCCGGGTATTGAGCAGCCGTGGTCACGCCCAAGTGGTCTCTGGAGCAGCAGGTGCGTGTAGTGATATCTGGGACCCTGCTTGCCGTAGTAGCTATTGCCTTAGGAGTGCCGAGAGCCTGGTCCTTGACCCTTCCGGATGTGACGGAGACGCTTTGTTTGACTACGAGACCTAGAAGTTGGGACCGGGACTCTTGAGAGTGGGAGAGGTCCTCTGGCTGCACCTCGCAGGGAGGGGAGATCCCCGAGCCCAAGCACGGCGAATGAAGCTCCCGAGAGCTACCGGGATTGTTTTGACTCACTGGAGGGGACCCCTGATCTCTGACCGAGAGACGCAGAGCGGGGTTCACGCTAGTCGTTTAAAGAAAGACTCGCCGGGGACGAGGGTAGGAAGTTAAAGGAAAGGAACGGCGAGGGGACAAGCGCAAATTGGCGCGAATGGACCTCTCTAGGTATCCATTTCATTGCATCCAAACACATTATTAGTTAAATGTATCAAGCCGTCTTTTAGGCATGTTGGTGAACTTGAGCAGTAGACCGTGCTTGTCAACTCAATCAAGAAAATGTTGTAACCGTTAAGTGATTTGTGATTTACTTTTAAAGCTTTGTCGAGACGCAAGATCCTTTTCGTTTGCTCTTTGCTTCCGCTCTGTGCACTTTGGCTCGGCGCCCATCTGACTCTTCTCGTCGTGCATTCGTGGATCGAAGCAGGGCCCGGGGCCCCGACGGCAATCCCCTTTGTCGAGGCCCTCGTGCTTGGCCGATGAGGTTGAATGCTCCTTGACAAGTCGTTCTGACCCTTTTTTTCGTAGTTTCCTTGCCTCTTGTTGGCGTCGGGCTCTTGACCTCTTTTTCGCAGCTCTCTGCCCCGCTGAGCTTCTTTTTTTTGTGAGCCCTTGCTCGAGCTCTTTTTTTTTTATTTATTGATTTTTTTTTTGGTGAGCTCCTTGCCTCGAGCTCTTTTTTTTTTTTTTTTTTTTGAAGCTGCGTGAGGGCGAAGACAAGCCCTCGGCTTTTGGAAGATATGTAGTCGGGCCGCTTTGATGCCGAGTGACCTTTTGGATGCTCTTTCCGGATGTTGCGTCGCCGTCGTTTCTCGACTTACTGGTTAAGGCGCACTGGGCGTGTTCTTGAAAAGTGGCGTGAGCTTCGATGGAGGTCTCCTGATTGACACATTCAAACTTTTGACTTTTTGTGTATTTTTGAGACTTGGACCAATTAAGGTTGCTCTACTGTCTCCCCGCTGACCTAGAGGGCCTCAGGTCTGAAGGTAGGAGGCTCGACACACTACATGGAGTGCCAAGCAGATGCACAAATTGTTTTTAGGCGAAGTATCTCGCGAAGTTTGCTTCTCGTTGATCGGGATCTCATGAAGGGATTGCCGTCTAGGTCTGCCAGCTTCAATGGCAGCCTCCGGAGAAGATCTTTCTTAACCACGAAAGGGCCGATCCACCCGTGGGTTCCCATTTTCCCAAAGGGGTTCGGGTTCGAGCGGGAGGCTTTTCTTTTCGAGTACAAGGTCACCTTCCCCGATGTCTTGGGATTTGACTTTCTTGTCGAAAGCTCTAGCCATCCTCCGCTTTGACAGGGCTCCTGACGTGTTCCATGGCCTTTAGTCGTCGTCGTCTAGCGTAGCCAATTGGCCATGTCTGGCTTCCTGTGAGCCATTCGACTTCGTTGATGTCATTCTTCCAAATAAAGCACTGGAGCGAGGGAATTTCTAGCTCACGGGAAGGACTCGCTTCCATTCCCGTATGTCGTGGCAACTGGTTTCTCCCTGGCTGGTCGTTTCCTGATCGATGTGCGGTAGCCTCCAAAGTGCAAGGGGTGCAAACTTTCTGGGCCAATCTCGCCCTCGGTGTGTCATTTTTCTGATGATCCGGTTTCGAGGGTTTTGCTTTGTCGCTTCCACTACGCGCCGTTTGTTTGTGGCCGGTAGGGAGTAAGATTTCCAAGGTGTGCGGTGATCTTGAATTCACTCATTGTCAATTGGCCACCCCCTTCGAAGTGTGAGCCATTGTCTCGACATGACCCTGACATTTTGGGATGCCGTATCGGCATATGATGTTTTCCTTGAGGAAATGCGCGACCTTCTTTGGAGGCGAGTACCCTTGTAGACTCGAAGCTTCGACCCATCTGGGTGAAGTGAGCTCGACGGCTGCACTAAGACGAACTCGCGACGCGTCGCCGCTCGGGCGAGCGATTTTCCCGATGACGTCAATTCCCAAGTGGCAAAGTGGCCAAGGTGTAGTCATGCAAAAGCAGAGATTCGTGGGGCGGTACAGATGACGAGGTTGAGTAACCTGTCGGCAGCTCTGTCGCAGCCTTTCGGACAAAGTTGGGGACGCAGTCCTCGCCTCCACGGAGATCCAAGAGTAGCCCATCCTCGAGAATGATTTGCATCGTGGCTCAAGCGCATGCCACTGTGGGGACCGCAAGCCCCATTGTGGACTTCTGCTCATGAACTTGTCGCTTCTTCTTGGCCGATGCAGCGTAGGAGTGGCCCATGGTAGCGTTTCTTGTATAGCATGTCCCCGAGGATGACGAAGTGCAGGCAAGACGTTTTCAGGGCCATGACGCTCTGTGTTTTGACCCCTCTGTGTGTGGGTCTTCCTTGTTCATGAAGGTGGTTTCCGCGTTCTTGAGGTACGGGAAGATCTGGTTTGTCTTTGGAAATGGCGTCGGACTTGCGTCTCTTTGGCTCTTCGGCAATCTTGCAAATCGTTGTGATTAAAACCTTCTCGGCGAGCTTGGGTCCGCTTTTCTCTCGTTTGACAACATGCTTAAATGTTTGCTTGATGCATTTATTTAATTAATGTGTTTGTCTTTTGTATAGATGAATTGTTATTAACTTGTTTTGATTAGTTAATATCATCATTTGTTAAAGATGCAATGAAATGATTTTTAGGAAGGTCGGACCTTTATTGAAAGCGTGAAGGCCGTACATTGTTGACCAAAGATTCACAATCGTCGGGGCGTAAAGCCGTCAAAAGACTCAAAAGATGTGAATACACGTGACAACAAGACTCGAAGCTAGACTATAGGCGACGAGGGATTGGACCAGGCTTCATTACTCTCTGACGGCCGTAGCTCCTAGAGGGAGCGGTGCTTGGTTCGGGTGGCCAATCTTCCCTTGGCATGAGTCCGGAAAGTATCTTGCATGCGGTTCGATTTCAAACCGGATCGCGGAGGTTTTGGTGCTCCCACGATGATGTCCCTCCATTAGTGTTGCCACCAGTCCTTGGGGGTTTTTGATGATAGAAGTCGGCGAGGGCTACTTCTAGGAGGGCGAAGCATTCGGCGGTCGGAGTGGATTCTTCTTGATGTTGATCACTTTCATAGAATCTGCTTCTTTATCTGGGATCTTTGCTTGGACGACGTTTACATATGTCGATTCGAGCGGACATGCTATATCTCCTTCCTGATTAAGCCTTGGGAGGAGGTTGCGCCATTGTTCGTCAGTCGGACCAGGAATGTTGAATTGAACTAAGGCTGTGATGGGCTGTCCCCGTAAGATCCGAGTGCTCGGCTAGAGGGTTGTCTTGTACGGGGATCGGTGATGAGCCGGTTGCAAGAGGGTTTCGGCGAAGTAAGGGTCTACTCCTCGATCAATCTCCATTAGGGCATCCATCTCTTGATCCTCTCTCAAGCATTCTTCACGGTCGCATATGTCGAGTTGTCATCCTGTCCCATGAAGTTCTTCGATTTCTAGCTCGTCGCGGCTTAGAGCGTGGATGTAGGGATCCACTTCGTAGCGGGACGGGGGTAGGGAGAATCATGCTGGGAAGAGTATTCTGGTCATGTCGGGACCTTCTTTGGGTCATAGCTTGTTTGGCCAAGCACTTGCCATTGCAACGCTTCCGCGGATCACTTCGATCGCTCCGTTGGCATTGATGAATTTCACGCATTGGTGAAGAGTAGATGATACCGCTTTCATCGATGTATCCAAGGCCGTCCCAACAAAGCGAGAGAAGGTTGGTTTGATTTCCACGACTTGGAACTCTACCGACTCCGGTTGTACGTCGGGTGGATCCTCAAATTGATGACTCCCTACGATTGGTCGTGCGGTGGAGTCGTCAGGCTCGGATTACCCGAGGTGAAGGCCTTATCGGAGAACGGTCGATGCGGAGTCGTTTCAATGTGCTTAAAGCGATGATGTTTGAGCTGCGGAGCCGTTATCAATCAAGACGTTCGGGAGGAAGAACATCTCTATCTTTATGAGGATGAGGAGGGCTTCGTTGTGCCGATTCTCACATATTGGCAAGTCATCGTACGTGAAGGCTAAACCGCTTCCCGTGCTACCATTCGACTCGGTCTCTTCGGGGGAACGTTCGATCCATCCATTCGTATGCCTTGGGTGGGGCAAAGATCGTAGGGAGACGGCTTGCCCTTGGGCGTTCTTGTCGGAATTCCCGGTCACGAGACCTTTTGACTCTTGTTTCACGCTCCCGATCATAGCGGGGACGGCATGCCGACGGTTTCGGAAATTGCGGGGAGTGCTGCTCTCGCTTGGAGTTTCATCAACGGCTATTGAGTTTACCCTGTCGTTACGGGAATGGATTTCCAATGGTATTGGGACCACGAGGGCGTTCCAATTTTCCCTCCTCAATGAGCTTGAATCACACGCTTTCGAGTACGAAGCAATTGTCGGTGGTGTGGCCGGGGTAGTTGTGGAAGGCGCGGTGCTTGCTCATATCCATGTTGGGTTTGAGGGTCTTCGGTTGGAAATTCTCGAGTGGTTTGAGAAGATTTCGCTTCACCAAAGCTTCAAATACTTGACCCGAGGGCATTTCCGGGTTATCTAAATCTTTGAACTGTGGGAAGCGAGGGGTTGCTATTCTTTGGGGCCGTTTGATCGCGGTTTACTTGAGCTCCGTTACGAATGTAGTGCCTTTGTTCATTTGCTTCCTTTCCTTTGGTCGGGCGGGAGTTGAAGTTGCCGGGTTTGTTCGATAGCGGTAAGATGAGAGCGGGGTTCTTTGTTGCCTTTTGAAGACTCGGGGTCTTTTCAAATTTTGTCCGGCGTTGACCATGGCACGGAGATCCGGATAGAAATGGTGGGCGATCAAGGTCCTCAAAGATGGTTTGAGGCGGGAATGGAATATGTCCATCTGCTCTTCTTTGGAAAGTGGATCCATTATCTCAAAGCTTAGCTTCCAGTTCCATCTTTTGTAGAACTCGCCCATGGTTCGTCATCCTTTTGTTCGGTGGCTTGCGGAGTCATGGCGGTTTGTTTCCCATTCAAGATTGGCGCGGTACTTCTCCCGGGAAAGATTTCAACGATCGATCCCACGTGGAGCGGTTTTACGCCTTCCACGTTGAGGAACCACCTTAGTGCGTGGATTTGAGGGAATGCGAAAATGATCGCCATCTGTTGAGGGGTTGCCCTTTGGCTCTCATACCCGGGACGTAGGTGTCGATGTGGGTTTTGGGCATTCTGTTCCGTCAAACTTTTCCATTTCCGGCATCCTGAACTTTGGAGGGAGAGGGACTACTTTGTTCGGATCGGTAGGCGGGAGGGAGTCCTTCCGAGAACTAGCTAGCTTGCCTTGCATGTCTTTCATTTGTTCAATCAGCCGAGGCCATGTGGGGATCGGCATGTGCGAGGTGGGTTACCGTTTTCGGGGACGGAAACCGAAGATGGAGGTGGATTGGGCGATGGGATTGCCATTCGGGAGTCTTGGGGAGGTAGTTGAGTGTATACCAACCCATGCCCCTGGGGTGTTAAAGTTGAGGGCGTGATTGCGAGGTCCGCTAAGGGTTGTGTTTGGGAGGCTGGGAAATGATTCATTAGCCCCAATTGGCGAGACTAGCAGGTGGCAAACTTGAGATGTCGGGATATCCGCTCGGGATGCACATCCCCCAGTAAGAATGGGGACTTTTGATTGTGGTTGCGAAGGCTCGTATAGAGGCAAAGGATTGAATCTGGGGATACCGAGATGCATTGGGATGCAGCGGAGCGAGGCACGTATGTGTCTTTGTTAGTGCGAGCTTGATGTGCGGGCCTGGAAGCGGCGATCCGAGGCGGGCATGTCGGGGCCTTGACTAATGCCTGGAGGAGCTTTGAGCGGAGAGCGCTTTGCGTTGCTTTGGGATCTCGTAGCTTGGCGGAGGCGGGACACTGCTGATAGCTTTGAGAAACCGGGGAGCCGGTATATCTTCGTCCTCTATGAGAACAAAGGTTCCGTCGGGTTGGGAAGCTGCCAGCTGTTCCTCGAAGACGCAAGGTGTCGACGATCCGAGCTTCTTTGTTCTTCTTGGCGCTTCTTGATGGTTTCGAAGGCTCGCAGCACCTCCTCCATTGTCTGGAGATTCCTTAGTGGCGGGGTTCCGTTTCCCTCACTCGTTATACGGTTGATCCCGTCATGGGGAGTAGCGGACGGTGCGGACCGTTGAAGCTTGGAAGGGCTATCGGACCTGCTGACCTCGTGCGAAAAGGCGGCTTCAGGTATTCTCGGCCACTCTCGGTTCGCTGGAGGGGTGATGGGCAAGGTTTAGACACAAGAATGGCCTAACGGGATAAGAAGGGGAAAGCTCACGTGGCATGCGGTTTCCGTTTCTTTTATTTTTGATTTTTTTGTTGTTTTAATTTACTTAAAACATATTTTCTCGAGTCCTAGGTAGGTTGGAAAAGATTGCTCTTCTTTTTCGCAACTATGCTAGATCACGGGTCGATGGAGACCATACGTGCGGCTATAAGCCCCTCGTTTTGCACCCGTATTTCGACATCCCGGGGTGGACGGCCCGGGCGAGGGTCCTATAGTGCAAGCGGTTTCCACCGGCCTAAAGAAAAATCGAACCTAAGGACCGAGCTGTCATGTTCGTTTTGATGCGTTAGCCATGTGAATAGTGAATCGAGCCGGCTGAGTCAAGATCGGGTCAAGAGTTCGGCATGACCTCTCTTTACCTTGCTTGCGCAAAGGGATCCTGACGTTAGGCGTTAGGCTGGGTCATATCGTCATGGGCGACGTATCAAAGGCGTGATGACATGGTGTCATGCGAGCATGGATGTATATCGGGACGGAACATCGTGCAGGTGTAGCTTCGGAAATCAAGATCGAGTCAAGATTTTAGCATGACCTTTCATCGCTTTGCTTGCGCAAGGATCTTGAGTTAGAGCCTTGACTCGAAAATGGCCGGCATGGTATATGTATCCAGTTTGTATGACACGGGTGGGTAAAAACCAACCGAGATGCGGACAGAGTGTGACTCAAGACTCAAACGTGCGGGGTTGACGCTTGGCTAGGATGGGATGTTTGGAATGATCCCGTGCGCGCCCAAGAGGCCTAGGAAGACCAAACGGACTGCATACGAGACCACTCCGGGTTAAGGGTTGTAGTGTGCGGTGTATCCGAGCGGCCGATGCGAGTAGCGTGCGGTGTGTAACCGAGGCAAAGAGAGTAGAGTGCGGTGTAACCGAGGCAAAGAAGTGCGCGTAGTGTGCAGTCTCTAAAATTCTTTTACGAGTAAAATAGAAATTTTGAAGAATTTTAAATGTATGCACGAGATGTATATTGATGCATTTTTTTTATTTTTATTTTTTTGTAAAATAAAAATGAAGCACGTGCACACACACACACAACAGTTAAAGGAAGGGGTAAAATGAAAGTTTGACCCTCATCATCGTTTTAAAAATCTTTTGTTTTGTTTAAAAGTTTTTAAAACAAAATTTTCCCCAGCGGAGTCGCCAACTGAAATAGCCCGGATCCGAGCAGGCCTCGCGGCCCCGGCATCTGGCAATCTTTCGCGTTGGAGCGGCTTAGTCTCGCCGTTTTTGTTTTTGTAGAGTCGCCACGCCGTTTTTATTAAGCCCAAAACATTGAAAAAGGGCATCAGTTTAAAGATAATTTTAAAGCGTGTTTTTGTGTGATGAGATTTTGAGTTCGGAGGTCGAGATGACTCCTAGGGAAGAGAATATTAGAATATTATAGCTCACTCCGAGTAGCCTCGTAAAACGTGTCTTTCGGATACCCCTAATATCCTTTAAATGTTGTGTGTGTGTGTGTGTGCTTTTAAAAATGCATGCTGTATCGGATGTCTACATTGTATGCTATGTATGGAAATGTATTGAAATAGTATAGGAAGGAAGCCTTACCAATGTTGGTTCGCGTCTGTCTTCCGCTGGGGAATGGTGTTTGAGGTCGGAGTAGGGTTCCGGTACGGATCGGGATTGCCGGGAGATGCCGGTTCGCGGACGAGGATTTCGGCGTGAGTTGAGGTTGTAGAGGCTGCGTTCGGGCGAGGTTCGGCGTGCGTGGGGATCGTCTGGGATCACTCGGGCGAGAGGTTCGGCGTGCGTTGTGGTGGCGGAGTCACTCGGGCGGGGTTTCGGCGTGGTTTGGGATCGTCGGTTTGACTCGGAAAGAAGCGGGACACCGTGGAAAGACCGAGCAAGGCCTCGGAGTACCACGAGGGGCCTCAGAGTACCTCGAGAGTGCCTCGGGGCAGCGCGGGAGCGTCTCGGGAGCGCTCGGGGAGGCTTCGGAGTACCACAAGGGAGCTCGGAAGGCCTCGGAAGGATCCGAAAGGGGCTGGGAGTGCCTCAGAAGGACTTAGAGGGGAAGCCGAGAAGGCTAAGGGAGGAAGAGAGAAGAGGGAGGTGTGTGAAAATGAGGAGGGGGAGCCCTCATTTATAGTAAAAATTTCGGAGCAAAGAGGTCCGTACGGACCTTCTTGGTTATCCAGAATTTTGGATTTCCTCGATTTGAGGGAATCTCGCAATGATGGTGAATATTCTGGAATGATGGTGTTCCACACGAGCAATAAGGTCCGTACGGACCATCTTGCATGCAAAGAGGTCCGTACGGACCAACTCTGCAGGAAGTAATCATTTTCCGGGATTTGAGGGAATATTGTGGACTTTAAGGGGATTTAGTAATCATTGAAACAAAGAGGTCCGTACGGACCTTAATTGCTACGATTTCTGAAAATTCCCAAAAGGTCCTTTTGTCCCTTTTTATCCCAGAAAGGCTCCTCCCTTGGTTTGGTTGGGGGTTTGAGAGGGTTTTGAGAGGGTTTTGAGTGCCAGAGGTCTCCGAGACTGCGTTGATGAGTCTGCAGTGTTTCCCGTGTGTTTGAAAGGGTGTGATCCAGATTGGGGTACTTACGAGTGTGCCCCCGACATGCCGTCTCTTGCGCCGGGCTCTCGCACGCTTGTTGCCGCTTTGGTAGCGCAGCCGGCTTCTTGACAAGGGATCGGCACACGTCCTTCCGGCCCCTATTCTCGCCTTCGACCGGCTTATCGTAAGTGCGAGCCGGAACACGAGAAAAAAGAAGAGAAAAGTCTCGAAAAATCTCAGAAAATCTCGAAAATTGCAAAAAACGAGAAAAATCGAAAGGCGAAAAGGGAAAGACCCTAAAAGTATACTTACGGTCTTGTCGGCGCATGGGGTATAATTGGGGATCCCTAGTGTCGGGGACAGTGATCCTCATCCTCCTCGGTACTCCATGGACCACGTAGGACGAGATGTGCAGGGAGGGATCGGCGGGTCGGGCAGGCTCATCCTCCCCATATCCCGAGTGACCGCCGGCTTCACTAGCTTCGTGGCATCCTCGGGCGCGCTCCACAAACACGGCGTAAGGGGTATCCATGTCAAAGTACTCCTCTCGCAGCCACGCACGCACGGTACCTAGCAATCTCATCCTCCGGCCAATCCACGGGCCGCAAAGGCATCCGTCTTTGGAGGATCACGAGGAGTAATGGCGTCCAATGGAGGGACATGGCCATGCTGCCTCGAGAAACGGTCCCCCAAGTAAATGACATCACATGTCGCCTTCAAACTCGAGCCACCTCCTTCTGCTCGTCGCCGCTCAATGGCATCTCCCAAAGAAGATCTCACGGATACGCCCCCAAGGGTAGAAGTCCACTCCATCAGGCCCGCCCTTGTTGATGATCGGCCTCACCATCTTGTAATCGAAGGTAATCCGGGTCTTCCCGTGAATTTATCTCTCGCATCTCCTCCGGCGAACCATAGCGGGGAAGATGGTGACATCACTCTGCCGGTTCCAAGGGAAGAACCCGATCACCTCGCAAAACCAGGCCTCGCATATTCAAAGCATCAAAAAAGGTCATTCTCTCTCTCATAGAAGTCTCAAGACGTAAAAGAGAAAAGAGAAAAGAAAGGAGACTACCTCAAGGGCAAATGAGAAGCATCCATGGAAGCGGCTTTGTTCGATTGTACATGTCCAACGAGAAGTAGAGCTCCGCCAATCCGGCCTCTCCCAAGAGACCGTCCCTATCCCATCTACATCCTCCCGAGAGTCGAGGAGGCAAGTCATGGCGAGCGTCCCGAGAATTAGCGAAGATAGTGGCCGACGGCATCAACCACACAAAGGCTCTAGCCGGTGGCTGGCAGTCACATCATTAGCAGCAAAGTTACGCATGCAGCTACGAACCGCCACCTCGACATTCCGTGTCTCCATACCCGGCCCTTGGGAATCGGCTCAAACCCAACCAAAGCCCGGAACTCCTCACCGTAATGTGGTCTCTCCAAGTCACGGGCCTCCCGGTGAACGTAGGCCGTGATAGGCTGTGAAATCGGCAGGAGTCACTGTCGGCTCTCCCCGGCTCGGGTGAAAGCTATGTGTACTTGTCCCACGAGGTAACTCGTAAAAGGGCTGGACCAAGCCCTTGCTCTTAGACGTGATGTGGATCCCCATGCCGATAGCCTCGACAAACGAATCTAGGCCGGTAGCCCTCACCAAATTCTTGGGGTTCACCCCATTCTTCTCAAAATCCGGCATCCTCTGCCAAAGCCTGACCGCTATCTCAGATGGTCCTCTAGACTTGTTCTCCTGTAGACAAGCACAATAAAGAAGTGTGTCAATCATTCATCATTTTAAAAAGCATGCATATATTCACAAAAGTGCACATGTTTTCAAAAGAAAAGCATTCACAAAAGTTTTTCTAGCATCATTTGCATCAAAAAAGCGTCATTCATCACTTGAAACGCGTCATGTCAAGTCTCATTACTTTCCTAAAGCACGAAATCACAATTTTCACAATTCTTTGCACATAAGCATTATTCTTTCAAAAAATGGCATGCATGAATCCTTTTCATCTTCCAAAATCATGTTTTCTCAAAATTTTGACCTAGTTCTAGCACATGCAAGAACTCCGTCTCATTTTTGACAATTTTTTCATTCTTACTTTATTTTGCGAGGAAAAAGTGGGTCATTCCCATTATTTTTGTCAAACAAATTGCACATTGCATATTCTTAGCCTCATAGGTTATTCATCAATATCTCAAAATCATTCAAAAATCCTAGTAAAATCCTAGAAAATTCCTAAATTCGGGTCAAGCCCTAAATCATTCAAAATTCAATCAAAATCGATGGATTTGAGCAAAATGAGAATGCTTACCCCAACCGATCGAGGGTTCGTTGATTTATGCTCCCTTCTCCCCGGATAGAGCTCCGATGGAGGCGTAAGGAAGTCATACTTCCTCTCCGTCCGAACAAGCTCCTTCCTCCTCCTTCTCGCAGCCGCGGAGATGTTCCTTCTAGCTTGCCTCGGCATTGGGTTCCCCTCTGGATCCATTCCAAATCAGTAGAGCCAAAGGGAATTGAAGGAATTTCAAAATTTCTCTCCCTTCTCCTCTCTCTTCCTCGGCAGTTCTTGGGCGACAATAATGCCCAATGCCCGTTCAAACCTGTTTTAAATAATCTGGAAAAAATAGGTCTCTAGCCGTACGGCTCCTTTTTCTCCATCTCATGCCGGGCGGCCTCATTCGCTACGGCGAAAATTACAATCCCGCCCCCGGACCTTCCACTTGGGCATGCAATTTCCGTTATCTTTTAACCAAGATAACATCTTTTTCAGAAGATATCCCTTATCTCTTAAGCAATTAAGCTTTCTTTCCAGTCGCCTCCGTTAATTCCGTTATAACGGGATAACGCTAGGTGACAACCTCCGAATTGTCAAAACTCTAAACTTAGCTTACCTCTATCCCGAATAGTGACGTATGCTAAGTTCTCTCAACTTAGCTTACCTCTATCCCGAATAGTGACGTATGCTAAGTTCTCTCAACTTAAGCTACCTCTATCCCGAATAGTGACGTACGCTCAAGTTTCTCTCAACTTAAGCTACCTCTATCCCGAATAGTGACGTACGCTCAAGTTTCTCTCAACTTAAGCTACCTCTATCCCGAATAGTGACGTACGCTCAAGTTTCTCTCAACTTAAGCTACCTCTATCCCGAATAGTGACGTATGCTCAAGTTTCTCTCAACTTAAGCTACCTCTATTCCGAATAGTGACGTACGCTCAAGTTTCTCTCAACTTAAGCTACCTCTATCCCGAATAGTGACGTATGCTATGTTTCTCTCAACTTAAGCTACCTCTATCCCGAATAGTGACGTATGCCAAGTTTCTCTCAACTTAAGCTACCTCTATCCCGAATAGTGACGTATGCTAAGTTCTCTTAACTTAAGCTACCTCTATCCCGAATAGTGACGTACGCTCAAGTTTCTCTCAACTTAAGCTACCTCTATCCCGAATAGTGACGTACGCTCAAGTTTCTCTCAACTTAAGCTACCTCTATCCCGAATAGTGACGTATGCTCAAGTTTCTCTCAACTTAAGCTACCTCTATCCCGAATAGTGACGTACGCTCAAGTTTCTCTCAACTTAAGCTACCTCTATCCCGAATAGTGACGTACGCTCAAGTTTCTCTCAACTTAAGCTACCTCTATCCCAAATAGTGACGTACGCTCAAGTTTCTCTCAACTTTAGCTACCTCTATCTTCTCGATAGTGACGTAAGCTCCAGTTTCCTCAGGTGACAACCTCCATTAATTGTCAATCAGGTGACAACCTCCATTAATTGTCAATCAGGTGACATCCTCCATTAATTGTCAAACCCTCGAGGATCCTAGACATCGTTCCTACCTATCTAGTGATGCTCGAACTACGATCAAGACTTGATTCCTCCGGGATACGTAGGTAGCCTTTTATAAAAGGTCCAGCCATCCGACCACTTTGGTCACCCTTTTTCCTCTGTCACTCCTCGTTGATGAAGTAGTCTCTCATAAGAGACTTTTTGTTATCCGACCACCTTGGTCACTCCTAGTATATCCCAGTGGGATCAATTGCTTGACCTCTTAGGTCATTTTCCATTCTATTTCCCCAGCAAGAGACCAGTTTCTCTTCTCCATTCCCCAGCGGATCCTAATTCCGAACTACGGCCTGGCTTGATTCCTCCGGGATACGTAGGTAGCCTTTCATAAGAGGTTCAGCCACTCGACCACCTTGGTCTCCCAATCCGTCTCGGCATTCGCCAGATCGGATCCTTTTCTATCGACAACCCCACTCGCCTTGTAAGTGACGTTGCCGAGGGGCTTCTGTAAGTACCCAAATCTGGCTCATGCCTTCCGGTTAAATTTCCCGGCAATTTTGATAAGTTTTCCGGTAATTCCCCAGACCTTCCTAGTGTTCCGGAAACATTCCGGAACTGTTTTTAATTAAATAAGGGCTGAAGGGAATTCTTCCTAATTAAGAAACACGTTTTTCTTAATTAGGAGGAAGTTTCTAGAATTTGCCACCTTGCATGGTTCTAGAAATGCTGAGTCATTGTGGATAATGCCGCACGACTGCATTAGCTCGCTGCCCTTAGCCGCACGGCTTCATTAGCCTTATCCAGACTGCCTATAAATAGAGCCCTCCTCTACCCATTAATAATCAACAATCAACACACAAATCACCCACAAACACTCCAAAGACGTGAAGAACACTGCTGGAAGATCCAAGAAGGTGAAGAAGAAGGCCAAGAAGCTCCCTCCCTCCTCCTTGAAGATCCAAGACCAACCTCTCCTCCTAGCTCCGCCCGACGAAGAAGAAGGAAGCCATTGGTAACCTCGCACGCCCTAACCTCGCATCCTAATTGCTTTATAAATTGCTCATTGCATTACTTTTATATTGCTTGGGACTTGGTAGATTAAAGAGCATATCTTTATATTCCCCCTTCCCCTTTTGCATGCATTAGACATCATTTGTCATAAAAATGTAGTCTTTTCCCATAAAGGTGCATCCTTTGCACCTAAAACCCCCATTTTCAAATAAAAATGTCATCTTTATGCATCCTTTGCATATAAAAATCAAATCTTTTCAATCAAAATGCATCATTTGCATCCAAAATCATCTTTCCAAGCATCATTTGCTTTAAAGACCATGTCTTTACCATAAACTAGCATCATATGCTTTTCAAAATGCAATCTTTATGCATCATTTGCATAATGAATGCCAATTTCTTCAACAAAAATGCATCATTTGCATAAAAATCAAATCTTTATGCATCATTTGCAATAAAGATCATTTCTTTAAACTAAGTGCATCATTTGCAACCCAAAAATGTCATCTTTTCATTAAAGTGTCATTTTTAAATACATTTCCCCATTCCCCCATTAGCAACCTAGGAACGGACCGGTGTAAAAGATCCTATCTTTACATCGTTCCTTCCATTAAAGGTTCCATATTTCTTTAGAAAGGGACAACCTTGAACCCTATATCTCCAATTATCGCTTAAGAAAGAGTATGAAGCATCTATACGAGCTCGACCGTCTTAAAGCGTAGGATTGATGGGCTAAGAACCTTCCTTTTCTAAAGAACCTCATCTTTGACCATAAAGAGAGTCATTCTCTCGATCACGCAAGTCCCGAGGGTCCCGAGGTTAAAATGCGATGATCACAAGTCACAAGATGAGGGCGGGATCATAATCCCAAATACATAAACACCAAGAAATCCCGAGCGACAACCAACAAATGGTTTGTACGTCCGGAAGACGACTTGGGACATTCCCTCCTTATTTTCAAACACATGCACACAAGAAAGCACGCAAGCAAGCACGATTAATGAAATCATGGGAGACTTGCTCCGGCAAGGCACCTTGGGTGAACGCCAAACGTTCTTCCCAAGGGGTAACTTAACCTCCGAACCCATAAAACCTTTTTTTCAAAGTTTTGAGGTAATCAAAATGGCGTGGCGACTCCGTTTTTCAAATTAAACCGGATGTCTTCAAACTCGCGTGAATCCAACAAAACAAAATTTGGGCACACATTCACACATATGTAGGTTTGCTATGGGAATGGAGAAAAGGATAATGTTTGTGGAAAAGAAACAGTATGCATTTAGTGTACTGGCCATGCTGAAGTTCTTTTAGTTTATCTATAAAGCGATTAGTATACCAGTTTCTTTACCTGTTTCAGTTATAAAAAAACATTCTTGAATGATATTTTCCATTTTTCACCAGGCTCTTGGAACTGCTGAAATGATTGTTGATATGGTCTTGGGAAATCCTTGGAAAATTGATAATGCACCGTATGCCGTGCATGGTCGCCATTACTAATAACATGTACGCAATAAGAAAGTTCTTTAGTGGTTTCTACATGATCAATGTTTCAAGCATAAATAGGCCGTGACCTTGGCCTTAGCCTTCGCCGTAGCCTTGGCGCCTAGTCAACGCTTATCCCTCCTAGTCAACGGGTCTCGCATTGTCACGCGGGATCCTGCGTCTGTAAATGGGACGGGATGGGACGGAGTATTTTAGTCCCTTCCCATTTTGTCCCTTCCCGTCTCGTCCCGTTCCCGTCGTGGGAAAACATAATTTCGTCCCGTCCTGTCCCGTATTTCCGAATTGACAGCTCTAATCTCGGCATACCGGCGTGACAGCTTGTGCATTCCTATTAAAACAAGGACAATAAGCAGTTATAATCTAATCAGGATTGTAACCTCCTGTACCAATTCAAGTCAAATAAGGACTCTCCAACAGATATAATCCTCCTAGGATTATAACTTATCTCTTTATAGTCCAAGTTCAACATGGATTCAACCAATCCATCACTATAAATACAAGCCATTATTTCCATATTCTGGTACGTGATCTTTTTGACTCGAAGTTCTGTCAATTTAAATACTCAATATACAAACCGTGAACTTACTCTCACGCCGAAGAACCTTCGCCGGTGAAGCTCCGGCTTAGTTTACGTTTTCTGTCTTATTTTCAGGCTATTCAATCGCCGGAGTACAACTTATCACTTGAATTTGGGCTGATTCAACTTTTTGACATCATCAAAAATATTTTTATATTTTTTCCTAAAAGGTGGGTCTCTCCGTTGAGTATGGATCCAGCTCATGTTCCCCACACCAGCCAATAGCGGTACACAACAGTGCAACACACACATGCACACACTGAAAGTGATTTTTTTTTTTGGTAAATATAAAATATCTTTTACTGCATTTCTAAAATGTTTATGAACATACCCAAAGTGTCGAAATGGGCCAAGCGAGTAAAGCCCAGTCCTTAAGCGATTATTGCCACCACATTCAAGTGGGCTAGGCCCAATTATTATATGGCTCGAGGCCCATCTTATAAATCAGTCGACTTAAGTTCATTGTCCGGCCTATCAGGCCCCGACCTAACTTAGTCCGACCTTACGATCCAAGTTCCACTTCGGGTACGATCCAGCTCTACCCGTCAGTCAGGTCGACCCAACCTCAAGTGGCGACCTCGACATACCAAGTAAACGTTGACCTAACGATTTCAGGCACACGTGATTATATTCTTTCCATAACTGGTTCCCTATTATTCAGGAGCCATCTCAGGGCACGTTCCCTCAACGTGTAACTGCCCCATAAATCACGGAGCTCATGTAGCCCCACCAAATATACCATCCACATCAACTATAAATACAGGACAACCACAACGGTTCTAACGTAACTACAATTTTGTTATCTTAATATCTTTGTTCAATACATTTTTTCTCTCCAATACACATACTTACTCTCACGCCCGAGGGTCTAAGCCGGAGACACATCCGGCTAGTCGTGGGTTCTGGTTTCAGGTCAAGGAGTCAGGTGATCAGTCCTGCCACGTGGAGGAAGATTGATAAGCACATTTCCTGCGGCATCAGTTTGGTTCCATTGTCGGGAAGCGTGCATAACTTGACCTCGAAAGTTTTCCTCAACCTGCAATCATGGTGACTTCGGACGAGCATGTATCTGAAGCCTCACTCGGGCACGACGAAGGAAACACTAACGCCAATGCAAACACTGGAAATGCTAATTTGCCTCCTCCCCCTCCATCACGTCATCACGCTAGGGCAACTCGATCTAATAGTGTTCTTTGAAGGCGAGGCTGCCCGGATGGGAGGAGAGACAAGCGACCTATGGAAGGACAGGGAGCACCACCTCCTCCAAAGCATCAAACAGGTCAAATGAATGCTAAAAATAGGGTAGGTCCCTCATCCAATCCCCCAAGCAGGAAGGAGATGCAGTTGGAGCGAGCTCAAATTCTAGCCGAATTAATAGCAATGGAGGAGGCAGAGCAAGCTGATAGGAGGTCGGAGAGGGTAGCCCCCTCTCATGTTTCTAGCATGCAATATGCTAGGAGAGCTAGGCTGAATGAAACCGTGGGACAGAATGTCGAAAACAGGATAGTGCAGCGGCCTTAGTCCCCTATTCATGTCCCAAGTGACGATCTAAGGGCCAGCCTCAACAGGAATAGAGAGCAGGAGGCCCAGTCAGATCTGAGACGACAGCTGGAGGCTAGTCGAAGCTTGCGTGGATCGCCAGCAAGGACACAAAGGTCGCAATCCCACAGGGAAAGGAATGGGCGCAGATCGCCTATAAGAGAAGATAGGCGCAGGTCGCCGCTTAGAGATGATAGGCGCAGGTCGCCACTTAGAGATGACAGGCGCAGGTCGCCAATTCAGTCAGTAAGGTCACCTTCCCACAGGGATAGGAGGGGCAGAGAGATAACTCCTCCTAGAAGAAACAGACACAGAGCCAACTCTGGGAGAGAGCATCACCACGAAGAGAAGCAAAGGTCAAATGAGGTCTCCCATGCTAGGGACGACGACAGGCCAGATGCTAGAGAGTGGCTATTATGGAAGAAAAAATTCGAGCAATGGGAGGCTGATAAGAAGGAGGGCGCTGGTAAGGGTGAGCACAAGGATTTCGCTCTTCGACCCTTGGCCAAAGAATTGCTCGACCGTCGACCTCCCCCAGGTTTCAGGTTGCCAGTCCTAGAAAAATACTCGGGTGCGACCAACGCCAAAAGCCATATACAGCACTTGGAGGCTACCATGTGCTTTGTCTCCCACGAGGATGACATGATGTGCAAGGCACTTACCAGCACACTCACAGGGGCAGTCCTTACTTCGCTCAATGGTTTGGCACCGAGTTGCATCACAACTTGGTCTTATGTGAGGACAAAATTTCTGGAATGCTTCTCGACTGCTGGAGCTAGGAAGATGACAGTCACCGATCTAAACAACTTGGTGCAAGGGAAAAATGAAAGCTCAATGAGCTACTACACCAATTTTAAGGAGATGGTCGACAAGATCGAGGAGGACCTCACAGACAGAGAGGTGATCAACTGTTTCAGGAGTGGAATTACTTCTACAGATATGGATTATGAGCTGACAGTTCGAACTGTGACAACTCGACAAGAGTTGTTCGAGAAGGCCTACAATGTGGCATTGGCCGAGGATAGAAAGGAAAAGAAGAATGGGAAAGTCCCCAAAGTTGAGGTCGCTGATGATAAGAAGGACTCAGTCAAAAATGGGGGAAACAATAAAAATGGCAAGAATAGAACCAGGGCGACTGAAAAAGTGCCCGAGGCTTTCACTCCCCTAACGGTGAGTCGAACTGAAATAATGAATATGGTCGAGCTAGGCCCACCAGCCCCAATGAACCCAACAAATAAGTTCAGAAGGGATAACACCAAGTATTGTGAGTATCACAAAGATACGGGCCATACCACTGAGGATTGTATGAGTTTGAAGCGCATAATTCAGAGGATGGTCGATCAGGGAAGGCTCGATACATATGTGAAAATGCCTCAAGCAGGCGGAGGTGAGCGACCTGCAGGTGGACATCCAGAGCCGAGGCAACCTAGGATGAATTTGGGCGTCATCACTAAGCAAGCCAGCAATACAGCCATCAAGCACAAGATTTTCCAGCTCAACAAAGCCCCACATGTACCGCAAAAGAGCTATGTCAGGGACGAGGTGATTAGCTTTTATCCGAACGAGCTAGCAACTAATATGGCATCTAGAGAGCAAGTTCTCGTCATCCCAGGAATCATTGATGGATGTACGACGAGCAGACTCTTAGTCGACACGGGGGCCTGCAAGGATATTCTGTTCTATAAGACATTCCAGGAAATGGGTCTCTCGAACGAGCAGCTCGAAAGATATGATGGCAGATTGGAAGGATTCACAAACCACCGGGTCGATGCCAAAGGACAGATCGAGCTAGACATTGACCTAGGCCAACACCCTTACGGGGTCATTTCCAAGGTAAAATTTATTGTTATTGATGTGAACAGTGATTATGCCGCTATATTTGGTATCCCTGGCCAGGTCGCACTTGGAGTGGTGGCCTCAATCCCCCATCAGCGAGTTAAATTCCCTACACCCAGTGGAGTCGAGGCCGTGTAAGAGCACAACTCGAGCATACCTTGATCACGTCCTTCGGGAAAGAAAGAAGAGGGAACTAGAGATTGAAACTGCGAAGGATACCTAAAGTTGTCTCAGTCGGTCACCAAAACTACTCGACTATCTACGATCACCAATGTGGAGGAGTCGACCTATCGCTCACATGACGAGATCATGGCTGAGTCGACACGTTGCTCTGAAGTCATAGCGGTCGATCCAGATACAGTTATGTTCGACCAAGTCTCCATAGGTAAGCTATGCCTCCAGATCGACAATAACTCGGGGGCCACCACCAGTGAGATTGCAGATGAACTGGATGAGATGATAGCTGAGGAAGCTCCCCACTTGGGGGCCAGAGAAAGACAGAGGGTTAGGGAGATCATCGTTGAAACCCTACAATTCAGCAATGGTCCAGAGCTAGAGGCTGTGGACGAGTTGGAAGCAGTGATTACAAATCCTTCCTATCCCGAGCAGAAAATTCAGATTGGAAAGCAATTGTCACCTGAAGAAAGGTTGGAGATTGTCGAGCTACTCAAAGAAAGCAATGACGTCTTTGCATGGCAAGTAGAAGATATGAAGGGGATCAAGGAGGAGGTCGCTGTTCATAGACTGGAGGTCAACCCAACCATAAAGCCCAAACCCCAGAAATTGAGAAGCTTCGCTCGTGACAAAGAGGAGGCTATAAAACTTGAGGTACAAAAACTTTTGAGTGCAGGTATCATAAAGGAGGCTACACATACAACCTAGTTAGCCAATGTGGTCATGGTGAAGAAGTCAAATGGCAAATGGAGAATGTGCGTCGACTTCACCAATCTCAACCTTGCTTGCCCAAAAGACAGCTATCCTCTCCCTAGAATTGACAAGCTCGTTGATTCCATTGCTGGCCATTCCACCCTCAGCTTTCTAGATGCCTATTCAGGCTATCATCAGATCAAGATGCAAGAGGATGACATCGTGAAGACAGCTTTCCAAGCAGCTGGAGGCATCTATTGCTACACTATGATGCCATTTGGGTTAAAGAATGCAGGTGCGACCTACCAAAGAATGGTGAACAAAGTCTTTCCTTCACAGATTGGCCGAAATATGGAAGCTTACGTCGACGATATGGTCATAAAAACAAAGACCGGTCGTCACGTAGTCGACCTAAAGGAAACGTTCGCCAATCTACGAACAAACGACATGAAACTTAACCCAAGCAAATGCGTATTTTGGAGTAGAAGGGGGCAAATTTCTTGGCTTTATGGTGTCCCAACGAGGTATTGAGGCCAATCCAGAGAAGATCAAGGCTCTAGTCGACATGAAGGAGCCCACAAGTATAAAGGAGATGCAGCGACTTAATGGAAGGGTGGCAGCCCTAGGTCGATTCATAGCCAAGTCGGCGGAAAGGTCTCTCCCATTCTTCAAATCTTTAAGGGGGACGAAAAATTTTGAGTGGACGGCCGAATGTCATTCGTCGTTCCAACAACTTAAGGAGTACCTCGCTACTCCCCCCTATTGAGCAGTCCGACCATTGGTGAGACCTTGTTCGTGTATCTAGCTGTGGGAGACAAAGAAGTTGCAGCAGTTCTGATTCTAGAAGAGGAAGGGCTTCAAAATCCCGTGTACTATGTTAGCAAGGCCCTATCAGATGTTGAGGGCAGGCATTACAATGCAGAGAAAGTCGCATATGCCTTAGTCGTAGCTTCAAGGAAGCTGTGAGCTTATTTCTTGGCTCACCCCATTGTGGTACTCACGAATGCGCCCTTGAGGAAAATTCTACACAAGCCAGAGAGTTCAGGTCGCTTACTCAATTGGTCAATTGCTCTCACAGAATTCGACATTGAGTATCGACCTCGAAAGGCATTGAAGGCTCAAGTCTTGGTGGACTTCTTGGTCGAGTTGACGTTCACCAAGGAAAACAGCGAGGTGCGAGCTCAGAAAGAGAAAGTTAAGGGGAAGGAGCTAGAGTCTCAGCTCGTCACTTCTTTACCCGACGATTGTTGGAGGGTCTACTCAGATGGATCAGCTACGAAGAATGTTAGCAGAGCTGGGATAGTACTGATCGAACCAGAGTCTGGGACAATCTATGAGGAAGAACTGAGGTTCAAATTTGAAGCCTCCAACAACCAAGCAGAGTACGAAGCTTTGGTTGCAGCTATCGAGTACGCCAAGTGCTTTGGAGCGACTAAAATCATGGCATACTGTGACTCCCAGTTAATAGTCAATCAGGTCAGAGGGGAGTATGAGGTGCTAAACTCCACCTTAATCAAATACTGCAACCTGGTGAAGGATTTGATAAAAGACCTAGAGTTTTGGGGAATTCAGAGGATTGGTCGAGAGGACAACGAATAAGCTGACCTACTCTCGAAGCTAGCTACTTCAGACGAGCCACATGAAGAGCCTATCTCTTTTCTTGAAGATCCAGCATATGAAAGGGTCAAAATTCAATGCATAGAAGACCCCTTGAGAAATTGGGTTTATGACAAGTGTTGGATCGAAGAAATGAAGGCGTATCTGGAAAGTGGCGAGCTCCCTGAGGACGAGAAGAAAGCTCGAGCTATCAAAAAGAAGGCTCCGAGATACGTTATCCAAGGAGGCATGCTATTCAGAAGATCATACACTAAGCCTTTGTTGAAGTGAATTCACCCCCAAGAAATCACTCAATTAATGCATGAGGTGCACAGTGGAATTTGTGGCGGACACCCGGGGGCCAGAACCTTAGCCGACAAATTGATCACTTTGGGGTACTACTGGCCACACATGAGAACTGACACTCATGACTTTGTTCAGCAATGTGACCAATGTCAAAGGTTTGCCAACCTACCTCACTTGCCTACAACGGAGCAAACTCCAGTGATCACTGCTTGGCCATTTGATATGTGAGGCGTCGACTTGATTGGACCCTCCCCCCCTCCCCCCGTGGAAATTGCAAATATGTGATCGTTGCAATTGATTACTTCACAAAATGGGTCGAAGCAAAGCCACTAGCTCGCATCACATAGGAAAATGCCATCAACTTCATACACGACTTCATCTGGTGTAGATTTGGGATCCCTCGAGCTATCGTATCAGATAATGGCTTACAATTCTCCCGGGCTTTCGAAGAAGAGATGAACCGAGTAGGGATCAAACATTGGCAGTCATCTGTTGCCTATCCTCAAGGAAATGGGCAAGCTGAAGCAGCGAATAAGCTCGTCCTATCATTACTAAAGACGGGTTTAGTTGGTCGATGCAGCAACTGGTTGGACGAACTCCCCCTTTCTCTTTGGGCAGTTCGTACAACCACTCGGGGGCCTACAGGGGAAACCCCATTCGCCCTTACATATGGATCGGAAGCCATAGCACCAGCCGAGTTGCAATTTCCTACTGCTAGAGTAACCTTCTTCGACCAAAAGCAGAACGACACTAGCAGATTGATCGACTTAGATTTAATCGACGAGAAGCGAGATACAGCTTACCTTCGAATGGTCAACTACAAGAAGCGGACCAAGAGTTACCACGACAAGAAGGTGAAGATGAGGTCATTCCAAGTAGGGGACCACGTGCTAAGGAAGATCGAGGCAACATGAAGAAGAACCCAGCAGAACAAATTATCTCCCAACTGGGAAGGTACTTATATTATTACTCGAGTCATCAAAGAGGGAACCTACATGATTGCTCACCCAGGTGGTGAAGAGTTGAAGCATCCATGGCACGCCACCCATCTCATCAAATACTACTTCTAGTTCAGTTCGAAGTTAATGCAGTTTCCAAGTTTGAATTTGTCATAGTTATAGCTTCCCATTTGATGTAAGCATGTTCACACTTCAATAAAAAATCGCAGTTCTATTCGACCAAACATTATGTTACACTAATTCCAACAAGCTCGACTCTTAGTCAGCTTCGTTTTAACAAGCTCAATTCTTAATGGCTTTGTTCCTTTAACAAGTCCGGCTCTTAGTCGACTTCGTTCCCATAAGCTCGACTCTTAGTCAGCTTCGTTTTAACAAGCTAGATTCTTAATCAGCTTTGTTCCTTTAACAAGTCCGGCTCTTAGTCGACTTCGTTCCAACAAGCTCGACTCTTAGTTAGCTTCGTTCGAACAAGCTCGATTCTTAATCAGCTTTGTTCCATTAACAAGTCCGGCTCTTAGTCGACTTCGTTCCAACAAGCTCGACTCTTAGTTAGCTTCGTTCGAACAAGCTCGATTCTTAATCATCTTTGTTCCTTTAACAAGTCCGACTCTTAGTCGACTTCGTCCTAACAAGCTCGACTCTTAGTTAGCTTCGTTCGAACAAGCTCGATTCTTAATCAGCTTTGTTCCTTTAACAAGTCCGGCTCTTAGTCGACTTCGTTCCAACAAGATCGACTCTTAGTTAGCTTCGTTCGAACAAGCTCGATTCTTAATCAGCTTTGTTCCTTTAACAAGTCCGACTCTTAGTCGACTTCGTCCTAACAAGCTCGACTCCTAGTTAGCTTCGTTCCAACTAGCTCGATTCTTAATAAGCTTTGTTCTCTTAACAAGTCGACCCTTGGTCAGCTTAGATCCCTTAAACAGGTTTGACTCTTAGTCAACCTCGTTTGCAAAAGCTATACAAGTCTAAGGTCGACTGAGTTATTGAAAATCAGTTCGACCTAAGTCTTGGAGCGACTTAGTCCTCCACGTAAATCTAGCTCGACACACATGCTGGAATCAAAGGCATACAATACAAAATGATAAAAAGTCAGCTACGATTAAATGTAACCAAGCCTCCCAAAACGGGCCAAGACTTGTGCAAACAAAAGTAACGAAGTATTACGCCTCCCAAATAACTGGGCCAAGGCATTTAAATAGTTACAAAAACAAAAGATAGAATTGTTTTAGGACTTGTTCCATTACACACAAAGTTCATCTAAATCGTCGTTAGCAGTTCGATCCTCTGTAATCTGTTCTTGTTGCTGAGGGCTTAAGGGTTTACCCGACTCAGAGAAGACTCGTAGCTCAGGTTCATCATCCTCTTCCATGTCTTCAGCGTCTTCAATCTCTTGAAGAGCCACATCGAAGTTCCTAAGAGCCAAAGCTGGAGCAACCCACGGCTCACAAGCCTCCTCTTGATCTTGTTGGGCAATGAAAGCCAAGTCATTATCGGAGTAAGGAACGATTGAGTGGCCACCTCGAGCTGCCATGTCGTATTGGGGTTTAGATGCCCAGCGAGCTAATTGTTCGAGGGAGACTTCAGCAGTGGGATCAATCAAGGCTCGACGAGCCATATGGCGTTTGCCCAAATCAAGAAAATCCCTCGCTTTCTCGATAATGGCATTGTAGTAGTCATATCCTTCCTTAAACTTCTCAACAGCATCCTTGGAAGCAGTCTGAAGCTCCTCCTTCCATTTAGCCCTGGCAGCATTATGTTCTTCATTCAGTTCAGCTAAAAAAGAATCTCTCTCCTTGAGGATTTGGGAGACTGTGGCAAGCTCCTTCTTAGTCTCCTCGTGAGCCAAACGCTCAGCATCCCTCTCTGCAGTCATCTCCCCCAGCTTGGTCCCAGCAACCGTGAGGTCCTCCAAAGCTTTGTCCTTGTCCGCCAAGGCCTTCTTCTTCACCATTTCCAGAGCATCAAAAGAGTTGTCAAGATCATTTTATTTCTCTCTTAGCTCAGACAGCTCTTGAGACTTCTTGGAGTATTGGTTCGTTGCTATTTTCTCTCTCTCAATAGAGGCCCTCCAGGAACTCTTGGCCTGCTCCGCCATAGTGAGAGACTGCATTAAAGAAAATCAAGTATTAGCTTAATAAAGACTCAAAAATTAAATTGACGAGCTGAAAGAATAAGCGATTAAACTGATGAGGAGAATAAAAGCTTACCTCACTCTGTACCAAGCCAGACCTGGCAGAGAACTCTTCTGGGGTCATCCCCTTCTCAGCAAAATGAGCGAGCAGATCGACATCAATGGCTCTCCTGACCACCACTTGGCCAAGACTCACTTCTGGGTAACGGCGAGTCATACTGTTAACTCCTATGAGAGGAGAAACATCACTCAACCTCTTTATTCGATCTTCCAGAGATTCTTGGTCAGTTGGGGAGGAGATCAGAGGAGGAATTTGGCTTGGAGAAACGGCTTTACCTTTCTCATTTATCGACCTCTTCCTCGAGTTCAGAGGCCGGTCATCCTCCTCATCAGCGGCTTCATCATCAATGTCCACTACATTCAAAGGGCTAGCTCCAGTAGTCCCGGATTCTGAAGTCACAACATTAGCCTCAAGGTTGGGGTCGGAGCTCGAGCTTGGCCTAAGCGACCTAGTGGATTCATTTCCCCCCTCAGTAATTTCCTTGGACAGGCTCCCACTCTCTAATGGATCCTCCGATCCAACATCCTCCATTGGCACCATCCCAGCATTATCTTTGGACAGCAAGGCATTACGCCTCCCGGCTTCCCTTTCCCTGTTGGCTCGGGCGTTGGCAGCTCCATGGGCCTTCTTAGCTTTCTTCTTATCAGATACTCCAACAATATGCACCATGTTGGATTCTTGCTCAGGGGTCAGAACTGCAGCAAAATCAAGATGACCAAGGGTTAGATCGACAAGATAAGATTTCTACATACGAGTTGCGAGCTAATCATTATGCATGCGAGTTAATCAACTGACGAGTTGAGAGTTACATATACAAGTCAAACCGTTTTTAGGCACCAGTCACAAGTTCTACATACGAGCCGAAGTTCTATGTACGAGCAAACTATGTACGAGCTACAAGTTCAACCTAAGAGGTAACAATTGACGAGCTAAGAGTTGTGCATGCAATTCAAAATAGTTCTATGTGCGAATGGTGAGTTATACATGCGAGCTAGCAATTGACGAGTTAACAAATAAAAGCAAGTAAACTGTTACCACCAACGTGCTCCCCATTGTCTTTGCAATAGTTGGCCATCCGTTGGCAAACTGGCATTTATCCTCAAACCTACCCAAAGCATGGGTGACCCAGTCAGGGTATATCGTGCCTCTACCAACAGGCACCAGAGGTTGCACCTCCCCCTCCCCAGCCATCATCCCGGTTTGAATATAGTTGTACATGGTGGTTCCCAGGCGTTCCCAACTGATAGGCCCCTTATCAGCCAACTGGCATAATCTCTTGTACAAATCAAAGTACCAAGGCGGCTCCCAGTAGTTCTCCTCTTCCATGGGGTTAGTTTCAGAGTTGGGCAAAGGGAATTCCCATCCTAATCTACTCTCCACTACCACCACGTGGGAGTTCCATCCACTTGCTTTGCTGGGAAGGTTCGTGAACAGTTTGGGGGAGTTGGGTTTAGAGGGAGAGCTAATCCCCAGATCAGTTTTACCATACTTAACACTAAATAATTCTTTAAACACCCTCATACAAGGTTCGTACCCCAAGAACCTGCAAACCATGGAAAAACACACCAGGACCCGGCAAGTGTTGGCTCCCAGCTGGAGAGGCAAGGCATCTGTACACTCAAGGAATTCATTGATAAAAGGGTCGAGTGGCAACCTCAAGCCAGCTTCGAATTGACCGTAAAAGAAAGCTACTTTAGTGGCGTCCTTGGTATATGTCTTCCCGAATTGAGCCAGAAAGTCCTTCTTACTATGAATAGTCACCCTAAAGTCCTCCTTACTCACCTCACAAAAATCATATATCATGCTATAACG
Organism: Adenophora triphylla var. japonica; assembly: GCA_022495995.1. Classification (NCBI taxonomy): domain Eukaryota; kingdom Viridiplantae; phylum Streptophyta; class Magnoliopsida; order Asterales; family Campanulaceae; genus Adenophora; species Adenophora triphylla. Next base: position 101,695 of record JAFEMH010006240.1, on the reverse strand, counting down.
AGATGGCAAATTCTTCTTCCCTCTCATTGGTCTCTGAGGAACGTAGCCCCTTTCATTCCTCCCCGGTACAACCAAGTCGTCAAACGCATCTACGATTCGAGGACTTGAGGAAATTGAAGTTGTGTTCCCATCATGAGTTGCCATATCTGTACAAGAAGAATGGGAAATAGGGGAGTCAGACCTATGAGCACATTCAGAGGACCTAACTAGCGGTGACCTAGACTCCCCCGGGAAACCTTTCCTATTTCTAAGGAAGGAAGGTTTATTAGCATCCCTAACGTAAAATAGAGATATGTGGTCAAGCAGTTCATGGAAGAGATGAAAGGAGACAACGTTTGAGTCGTCAATTATCAAATAACCTACTTCATCTCCTATGGGCATGCCTATTTCACTAAAATTCAGCCCCCACCTTGCCAAGATGGAAGCACATTCATTCAAGGACATTTCTCTCCACTCTCCGTTTATATGCTTGTACACTCGATGGTTAACGGTGCAATACCCATACCAAGCTCCTGGTTCGCTACTGAAGGTCCTAGCCATGGCAAAATCAAAAATAGAGCAGCAATCGAAACCCTAAAGCAAGAAAACGAGAGGAATACCTTAGTTGGTGTCGGAATAGGAAGCTGTTGCAGAGGACGAAGGCCCAATTTAAATCAGTTGCTTCTTTGCTATCTTCGCCGGAGTTTACCAGAGTTCAGAGAGGGTAAAAGTTCAGAATGAAGAAGGATTCAAGTATTTATATTTTCCAAAATTGAAAGGGAAAAAAGAAAATTCAAAATTATTCTCCTAATTAAATGAGGAAAACGGTTTCCAAGACGGTCTCTCAAACGTCAGAGTTGTAATAATTACGAAAAATGGCACTCCTCCGGATCTGAACGTTCGTCGCCAACGTCCCGGATTGAGCCACGTCATTTTGGTCGACTAAACATCAGAACGAGTAGCGACCTGCGAGTCACAACAATCTTCATCAAAATTTCCTTAACTTTCTAGTCGACAAAGTCAACTCAGAAAGTTGGGGGCCACTGAACATGCCAAAAGTGTCGAACTGGGCCAAGCGAGTAAAGCCCAGTCCTCAAGCGATTATTGCCACCACATTCACAGTGGGCTAGGCCCAATTACTACATGGCTCGAGGCCCATCTTATTAATCAGTCGACTTAAGTTCATTATCCGGCCTATCAGGCCCCGACCTAACTTAGTCCGACCTTACGATCCAAGTTCCACTTAGTGTACGATCCAGCTCTACCCGCCGTCAGGTCGACCCAACCTCAAGTTGCGACCTCGACCTGCCATGTAAACGTCGACCTAACGATTTCAGGCACACGTGATTCTATTCTTTCCATAACTGGTTCCCTATAATTCAGGAGCCATCTCAGGGCACGTTCCCTCAACGTGTAACTGCCCCATAAATCACGGAGCTCATGTAGCCCTACCAAATATACCATCCACATCAACTATAAATACAGGACAACCACAACGGTTCGAAGGTAACTGCAATTTTGTTATCTGAATATCATCTTTGTTCAATACATTTTTGCTCTCCAATACACATACTTACTCTCACGCCCGAGGGTCTAAGCCGGAGACACATCCGGCTAGTCGTGGGTTCTGGTTTCAGGTCAAGGAGTCAGGTGATCAGTCCTGTCACGTGGAGGAAGATTGATAAGCACATTTCCTGCGGCATCAGTTTAAATTAAATTAAATAAAATAAAATAAAATAAAGGCAAATTTAAAATTTACGAATTATTTTTACAATGAAAAGAAAGAAGAGTAAATTTGGGGTATTGAACCCAAAACTTTTATGACATAGAAATTTAAACCTATTTAATATGAGTCGGTCTGGGGAGAAACGCGTTTCTCCGTCGCGTCTGGAGAAACGGGGCTACTTATGTCGCGCGACATTGTAAGTACCCCAATCTGGATCACACCCTTTCAAACGCACGGGAAGCACCGCAGACTCATCAACGCAGTCTCGACGACCCCTCTCACTCAAAACCCTCTCTAAACCCCCAGCCAAACCAAGGGAGGAGCCTTCCTGTGATAAAAAGGGACAAAAGGACCTTTCGGGAATTTTCAGGAAATTGGAAAAGCAATAATGGTCCGTACGGACCTCTTTGTTATCATAATTACTGAATCCCCTTAAAGTCCACAATATTCCCTCAAATCCCGGAGAAAATGATTACCCTCATGCTTAGTTGGTCCGTACGGACCTCTTTGCATGCAAGATGGTCCGTACGGACCTTATTGCTCAGGGGACACCATAATTACAAATATTCACCATCATCACATATTCCCTCAAATCGAGGAAAACCAAAAACTCGGATTACTGTGGAGGTCCGTACGGACCTCTTTGCACCAAATCTGGCACTATAAATAGAGGGCTCCCCTCCTCATTTTCACACACCTCCCACTTCTCTCTTCCTCCCTAGGCCTTCTGGCTTCCCCTCTAAGTCCTTCCGAGGCATTCCCGGCCCCTTTCGGATCCTTCCGAGGCCTTCCGAGCCCCCTCGTGGTGCTCCGAAGCCTCCCCGAGCGCTCCCGCGACGCTCCCGCGCTGCCCCGAGGCACTCTCGAGGTACTCTCGAGGTACTCTGAGGCCCCTCGTGGTACTCCGAGGCCTTGCCTGGTCTTTCCACGGTGTCCCGGCTCTTTCCGAGTCAAACCGGCGATCCCAAACCACGCCGAAACCCGCCCGAGTGACTCCCGCCACCACAACGCACGCCGAAACTGCCCGAGTGACTCTGCCACCACAACGCACGCCGAACCTCCGCCCGAGTGATCCCGACGATCCCCACGCACGCCGAACCTCTCGCCCGAACGCAGCCTCGCAACATCAACTCACGCCGAAACTCGTCCGCAGCACAACCGGCATCTCCCGAAGCAATCCCGATCCATACCGAACGCTACTCCGACCTCAAACACTATTCCCCGGCGAAGACATACACGAACCAACATTGGTAAGGCTTCCTTCCATTACTATTTCAATACATTTCCATACATAGCATACAATGTAGACATCCGATACAGCATGCATTTTTAAAAGCACACACACACACACACAACATTTAAAGGATATTAGGGGTATCCGAAAGACTCGTTTTACGAGGCGACTCGGGTGAGCTCTAATATTCTAATATTCTCTTCCCGAGGAGTCATCTGACCTCCGAACTCAAAATCTCATCACACAAAAAACAGTTTAAAATTATCTTTAAACTGATGCCCTTTTTCAATGTTTTGGGCTTAATAAAAACGGCGTGGCGACTCTACAAATGCGAAAACAAACGGCGAGACGAACCGCCACCAACGCGAAAGATGCCAGATGCCGGGGCGCGAGCCTCTCGGATCCGGGTAATTTCAGTTGGCGACTCTGCTGGGGAAATTTTGTTTTAAAATCTTTCTAAACAAAACAAAAGATTTTTAAAACGATGATGAGGGTCAAACTTTCTTTTTTACCCATTTCTTTAACTGTTGTGTGTGTGTGCACGTGCTTCGTTTTTATTTTACAAAAAAAATAAAAATACAAAAAAAATGCATCAATATACATCTGTGCATACATTTAAAATTCTTCAAAAGCTCCTGTTTTACTCAGAAAAAAGAATTTTAGAGACCGCACACTACGCGGACTGCTGCCTCGGTTACACCGCACTCTACTCACACTGCTGCCTCGGTTACACCGCATGCTACTCGCACTGCTGCCTCGAATACACTGCACACTACAACCCTCAACCCGGAGTGGTCTCAGTTGCAGTCCTTTTGGCCTTCCTACGCCTCTCGGACGCGCACGGGATCATTCCAAACATCCCATCCTAGCCAAGCGTCAACCCTGCACGTTTGAGTCTTGAGTCACACTCTGTCCAGACTCGGTTGGTTTTTACCCAGTCCGTGTCATACAGCCTGGATACATATACCATGCCGACCATTTTCTGAGTCAAGGCTATAACTCAAGATCCCTTGCGCAAGCAAAGCGATGAAAGGTCATGCTAAAATCTTGACCCGATCTTGATTTCCGAAGCTACACCCAGACGATGTTCCGTCCCGGATATACATCCATGCCCACATGACACCATGTCATCAAGCCTTTAATACGTCAGCCATGACAATATGACCCAGCCAACGCCTAACGTCACAGATCCCTTGCGCAAGCAAGGTAAAGAGAGGTCATGCCGAACTCTTGACCCGATCTTGACTTAGTGGCCGGCTCGGTTCACTATTCACATGGCTAACGCATTAAAACGAACATGACAGGCTCGGTCCTTAGGTTCGATTTTTCTTTTAGGCCGGTGGAAACCGCTTGCCCTATAGGACCCTCGCCCGGGGCTGTCCACCCCGGGATGTCGAAATACAGGTGCAAAACGAGGGGCTTATAGCCGCACAGATGGTCTCCACTGACCCAGGATCTAGCATAGTTGCGAAAAAGAAGAGCAATCTTTTCCAACCTACCTAGGATTCTGAGAAAACATGTTTTAAGTAAATTAAAACAACAAAAAAATCATAAATAAAAGAAACGGAAACCGCATGCCACGTGAGCTTTCCCCTTTTATCCCGTTAGGCCATTCCGGTGTCTAAACCTTGCCCGTCACCCTCCAGCTAACAGAGAGTGGTCGAGAGTACCCGGGAACCCGTCTCCCAGTGTCAAAACAGCAAGGTCCTACCTCCTTCCCAGCTTTGTCACCAGGACAGTCCGTCAATTCCCCATGGCCAAGTCAGTGGATAACAACGATGAGAACGGGACCTTACCCCAAGAAATTTCCCAACATTGGAAGAAGTTTGGCAGGTCCTCATGGCTATTGAGAAACGTCAAGGTGAGCAACAAGCCTGGATCGAAGGTGCCATGCACCACTTCGGAACATTAGCCACCCAACTACCTGGGGCTTCCCAAGTCATGACTGCTCCTACAGCCTCTAACATCTCTCATTGTTTCCCAGAAGTCAACCTGTTACCCTCATACGAGCCATGCAGTTATGACGTAAGGCCACAAGACCTTCCAGAGGAAAGCTTGCCCATCCAGCCTCCTGAGGTCCCGGTACCACCGCCGAACAACGAACACATCTGGTGGGACGTCTGCGATTGCAGTGCTTGTCTGGAAATGGAATTCCAGGATGCAATGAACGAGGGCCGTCCTCGACGAAAGAAGAAGCTATCTTCTCAACAAAAACTGAAAAAGAGGTACGAATCCGGTGATCCCACAGTCGGAACCCTTGGAGAACCCTCAGGAAAGTTTGACTACTATGTCATCTACTCCAGCAAGCCTAGCTCTGCACAAGGCCATGGCAATGTCTGCTCCATGATCACTGGGACGAAGCCGCACCGCCACCGAAGGCCCGAAGGTCCAGATAATCCAACCCCGTCTTGGGAAGATCTCAAAGCCACTATTGATGCTTCAAAAGCCATGACACTGAACGAATTGAAATGCGCAGCCCGGCCTTACGCCAATCGTGCTCCTCCCACTACGTAAATAGGGAGAGACAAGCAAAACCATAAGTCCAGAGGTGAATGTTCCGACACGTTCCTGGCCAAATCCCAATGAATCCTCCACGGACAGACAAAAGGCCAGCCATACCCGAGCCACGAACTGAAAAGGGACCCTACGCCAAAGAAGCCGAAACCTTGGACCCAAAGGTCAAGATCCCGTCTTGACACGCCTCAAGCGCACTCAAAGGCTAACATCTCACTCGGTCCTTACTCACTTCATCTTACCCGCACAAGCTCAAGTTGGAAGAAAGCCTCGGCCTGCACCATGGTTCCCATCACAGTGACACCCGATGAAGCAGCCGTATGATTGGCAACGTCAATTACAAAGAATATCATCACCTTCACGCAGCTCGACCTTCCAAAATTTGGGGCCGACCATAACGAGCCTCTCTACATAACAGCTTCAACCGGACGAGCGTCGTCTCCCACGGGTGTTGGTAGATGGGGATCATCCATGAACGTCCTTCCAGCCAAAATGATGGATTTGCTAGGGATCAAAGCAACCGATCTAAAGCCCTCGACTGTGCAATCAAGGCATACGACTCAACATCCCGCCCAGCCTTGGGAATAGCCTCCTTGAACCGTGGTTTGGAAAACAAATGGTCCCGACGGATTTCCAAGTCATCGACATCCCGATCACATTCATCGCCATTTTGGGACGCCTTGGCTACACCCGTATCAATGGGGTGGCATCCACTCTCCATCGGTGCGTAAAGTTCGTCCAAGGAACAGATCTTACCATCATCTACGGTGATAGCGTAGTCAACGAAAGGACCGACACAAACGGCGTCCCGGCCTTAGAGATCAAACCCGACGATGATGGCATGATGCTAACAGTGGTTCACCATCGAAAGCCCAAAGGCCCAAGTGTGCCACATAGACCCGCTTTGATTTGGGACAAGATCCCTCCCCGATGAAAATGATGAAGCACATGAACTACATCCCTGGGGCTCGGCTTTGGGAAAACGCCATCGTGGCACCCAATGTATCATCAATATCAAAGAATGTAATACTCGCACGGCCCGGGATACTCTCCTACTCCCGAACACATTGCGGAGGACAAGCGAGCCGCACGAAAACGCTCCACGTATAACAAAAGAGGCTTGCACGCAATCTCCGATCTTCGTCCCACAGCCTTCGACATGACCAAGTACTTCACAAAGAAGGCCGGCAACTTGGAAGAAGATCCGTAAAAGGGAACAGAGCCGATCGCGCCAAACAAAGCCGGCCGACAACCATGGACAAGCTCCAGCAGTAACTCCGGCAAGATTCAGAGGCCTCAAGCCAAATCCCGTCCGAAGAGCATTTCTCGACACACCGCCGCCGGATCCACAACCACCACTATTCACAATGAATTTTGGTTCGGGAAAACTCCCTCTTTGGCGTAAGAACTCGAAAACTCTCTCGTCAACACTCCCGCCTTCAACAAGCGGGACGAGTCCGCATTCGAGCTAGTAATGCCCAAGACAAAAGCAAAAGACTCCGCAGACGATGCTTGGGACGAGCCACCGCTTCCACCTCGCTTCTTCAAAGAAGAAATCGAGATGCCGATCTAATCGATTTTGTTTCGATAACTCGTGATAGCAATGATCGGGAACGGTGACATAAAGCCCTTTCAAGCCCCATCTCCTATCAAGCTCATTGCCACTCAATAACCGGGCCACCTTCTCCTGGACCCACCGCCAAAGAAAAAGGACATGATCGAACAACTTGGTCTCGACCCTCGAGTCCTAGAGTCTAGTGTCAAAACTCATCCCGAGTCCATTATCTTTGAATTTGAGTCTCTCGAGTCATCCGATGGCCTCACGCCGTAAGATTACGAACTCATTGCCAATAATGTATTCCCGTATGCTCTTAATGAATGCTTCGATCTTTCCGAGTATCCTTTCATTGCATCTTTAACAAATGATGATATTAACTAACACACAAACAAGCTAATAACAATTCATCTATACAAGAAGGCAAACACATTAAACTAAATAAATGCATCAAGCAAACATTTAAGCATGTTGTCAAACGAGAGAAAACCGGGCCCAAGCCGCCGAGAAGGTTTTAATCACAACGATTTGCAAGATTGTCAAGAGCCAAAGAGACGCAAGTCCGACGCCATTTCCAAAGACAAACCAGATTTTCCAATACCTCAAGAGCGGGAAACCACCTTCATGAACAAGGAAGACCCACACACGTAAGGGGTCAAAACCAAGAGCATCATGGCCCTAAAACGCCTCGCCTCTCACTTCGTCATCCCTGGGGACATGCTATACAAGAAACGCTACTACGGGCCACTCCTACGCCGCATCGCCCAAGAAGAAGCAAACAAGTTCATGAACGAAGTCCACAATGGGGCTTGCGGTCCCCACATGAACGCCGTGAGCCCCGATGCAAATCATTCTCGTGATGGGCTACTACCGGATCTCCATGGAGGCAGCATTGCATCCACTTTGTCCGAAGCCGCGACAAGTGCCAACGGCTTCTCCAACCTCAATCATCTACCTCCTCACGATCTCTACCGCATGACTACACCTCGCCATTTGCCACTTGGGGAATTGACGTCATCGGGAAAATCGCTCCGCCAGCAAAGAATCTGGCCACGAGTTCATCTTAGTAGCCATCGACTACTTCACCAAACGGGTCGAAGCCAAGTCCTACAAGGTACTCACCTCCAAGAAGGTCGCGCATTTCCTCAAGGAAAACATCATCTCGCCGATACGGCATCCCAAATGAGGTCATATCGTACAATGGTTCACACTTCGAGGGGGAATTCGACTGCATCGCCGGGCTGAATTCAAGATCACACGCCACAAATCTTCTCCCTACCGGCCACAAACAAACGGCGCCGTGGAAGCAAAGAAACAAAACCCTCGAACGGATCATCCGAAAATGACCACCCGAGGACGAGATTGGCCCGAGAAGCCGCACCTTGCACTTTGGGGCTACCGCACATCGGGCCGAATGTGCCACGGAGAAACCCCATTTGCCCCGACATACGGGATGGAAGCAGCCCTTCCCATCGAGCCGAAATTCCCTCACTCCGAGTGCCGCTGGAAAATGACATCAACGAAGTCGAATGGCTCCGAAGCCGACACGACGAATTGGCTCGCTAGACGAGCGACGACTAAAGGCCATGGAACACGTCCGAGCCTATCAAAGCAGGGATGGCTAGAGCTTTCGACAAGAAAGTCAAATCCCGAGACATCGTGGAAGGCGACCTTGTACTCAAAGAAAAGCCTCCCACTCGAACCAACCCACCGGGAAAATGGGAACCCACATGGATCGGCCCTTTCGTGGTTCAAAAGATCTTCTCCTGAGGCGCCATGAAGCCGACAGACCTAGACGGCAATCCCTTCATGAATCCAAATAACTAAGCAAACTTCGCAGATACTTCGCCTAAAGAAGAACAATCAGGCATCTCTTGGCACTCCATGTAGTGTCGAACTACGTGCACTCCGAGCCCTCTAGTCCGGGGAACGTAGGCAACCTTAATTGGTCCGGTCTAAAAATACACAAAAAGTCAAAAGTTTGAATGTCAATCAAGACCTCCATCAAGCTACGCACTTTTCAAGAACACGCCCCAAATACCTTGACCAAGTCAAACGACGGCGGCAACATCAAAGGACATCCGAGGGTCACTCAAAGATCAAACGACCGACTCATGTCCGCTTCCAAGCCAGGGCTTGTCTTCGCCCTCACGCGCTTCAAAAAAAAAGAGAGCTCGAGCAAGGGCTCACAAAAAAAAAAAAAGAGAGCTCGAGCAAGGGCTCACAAAAGAGAGCTCGAGCAAGGGCTCACAAAAAATAAAAGAAGCTCAAGCGTAAGCCGCAAAAAGAGGTCAAGAGCCCGACGCCAACAAGAGGCAAGGAAGCTACGAAAAGACCGTCAAAACGACTTGTCAAGGGATCATTCAACCTCTCGCCCAAGCACAAAGCCTAAGCAAAAGGGATTGCCGTCATGGCCTGCATCGCTTCAAGTCCGCAAATGCAAATGTAAAAGTCCAAGGAGGGACGCCGACAAAGTGCACAAAAGAAACAAAGGCAAACAAGAGATCTTGCGTCTCGACAAAGCTTTAAAAGTAAATCACAAATCACTAACGGTTACAACATTTCTTGATGAGTTCAAGCACGGTCTACTCTCAAGTTCACAACATGCTAAAAGACAAACTTTAATACATTTAACAAATAATGTGTTTGCAAATGCAATGAATGGATACCTAGGAGGTCATTCCGCGCCGTCTCGCGCTTGTCCCCTCGCCATTCTTTCCTTTCTTCCCTCGTCCCCGGCGAGTCTTCTTTCGCTCCACGTGAACCAACTCTGCGTCTCTCGCCCGAGATCCGGGGTCCTCCCCGTAGAGTCAAACAATCCAAGAGCTCTCGTGGCTTCATTCGCCCGTGCTTCGGCTCGGATCTCCTCCCCGCGAGTCCGCAAAAGAGGACCTCTCCCCGTCGCCGGTCAACTCTAGTCTCGTAGTCAAACAAAGTGTCTCCCGTCACATCCAAAGGGTCGACTGTGCTTCGGAACTCCTAAGGCAATAGCTACTACGGCAACCGGTCCTGTAATCGCTACACGCCCGCTTCTCCAAGACCACTGGGATCGCCCAACACGCCGCTCATACCAAAGCCAGGTACCGAGTCGTCAATACGACACTCCCCCGACGTCTAAGGAGTACCACAGAGGGAAAGCGGAATACTTCCATACCCTCGTAAAATACAAGAAGGCACTGAAGCCGCCATACAAAGAGGAACTACCTCCGCAAGAGCAAGGTCATCCTGCACCAACAAAGGCTCCCGCTTCATCCCAAACCGCCGGAAACAAGCGACGGAATATAGAAGGAGGACCAAGACAAACCTCGGAACTCGACAACGTAGGACCCTTCCCGCAAGATCCTCCTAGTCTCAATCCTCCAGCCAAGGAACCCACCAATGATCTCGATGCGTACCAAGCCGTGCCATCCATCTCTCCCAAAGTGCGGATCGATCCATATCCAACACAAGAGGTCGCCGAGCAAATGACCACGGACTAAACGACGTCTGAGCCTCGGCATGGCTCGAAGTCTCTCTCGCAGCCCACAAGGTGAGCAAAGCGGGGCTTCCCTCTCATAAAACGATCCCCAGCCGCAGACGATCGATACCATGAAGAGTCTCCCCAAAGACCAACGGGACAATATCCTCTCCACTCGCAAAGGCCCTACCACATCTAGCAAAGCACCATCGCAAATGCCAAGGGAGCTGACCATGAAGAGCGTCGCTATCACGCACAAGGCGAATGCATCCCAAGAGACATCACTCTCATCATCAACCATGAACCGCTCTGGCAGCTCAGAAATGCCAATATGACCCGAATCAAGGATCATGCCCGCACTTCTTCCAACGAAGTACGAAGAAAGCCTCGCAAGCTTCACGCTCACCGCAAAGCACCACCAATCAAAGGAAGCGAGATGGCCTCCACCTCCGGCCCTCCAATCAAAGCCCGAAAATCCTCAAAAGTGGGCACCATTTCATTATAGGAGAAACAAGACACATGCCTCCTAACATCCTGTAACTTCGCGGCAGCCCGCAACAAATCCCAATCAGAACCAACTCCTTAAAAGACCAAATCGAGCAAAGACGAAACCTTACCTCGAAAGCCCGTCTCGATGCCTCATACGGCGCCGCATCCACGTTTTCAACCGCTCAAGGAAGTGTGCTTGCCTCTCCCGCGAAAGCCTCGGCAAAATTCTAGGGACGTACGAAGAATCCATGGCAAAAATGGAGGTTCCTAGAGAAAATGGGGAAGAAAGCTCGAAAATGGCCGCAAATGGGGAAATGGGAAGAACTGCACACCGGAAAGCATTTATCTCCTTCCCAAAAGCAAGGTTGGTCCGTACGGACCTCTTTGCATGCTAGGTATGTCCGTACGGACCTCCTTGCAAAAGAACCCATTTTCCCAAAGAAACAAGATAACAACCACCGTCCTCGCAGACCTTGCTCCAAACCGCCCAAACACCGGCCAAAGCCATTCCCGCAAACATACACTACCCACAAACGCACTCTCAGCTCACGTGGCATGCACAAAATAAAAAATAATAATAGCAACCATTTCTAGGACAAATCCCGGAATCACAAAAATGACATTACATCTTAAAATAAAATGTTGTTTGCCGTGCAAATATGAGTGTTTTATTACAGGAATATCAATGTCTGTTGCTAAACAAAAAAAAAGAGAAGATATGGAAAGAGGGAAAGCAAATGGACCCTAATCCGACTCTTCAGCATCATCATCATCCTCGCCGAGGTCCTCCAGAGAGAAGTCGGGCATCCCTGTGAACTCGCCCGCCACATCCTCGTCATCAGAGTACCGAGCCGCCACGAGGCCGCCACTCAAAGTAATATGAAGGATCAAATCCGGCGAAAGGATCAAAGAAAGAAGGCTCGACGGACCTCGCCCGCGCATCCCGAGGAGGGAAGAACCGATAAAAGGGCCGCCGCCCGAGCTCCCGAAGACGTCCCCGGCATCCATACTATGCCGCCCTCGAAGGTCCCTCCCCGCTGCGGCTCCGGCTCGGCTCTAGGCGGAGGAACGTCTACATAATGCCTCGAAGGCATAGGCTCGTACGCCGGCACGCGTCGCGAAGACCGACAAGATATCTTCGACGCCATCTTCTTCGCAAACGACCTCATCGCCACATAACGGCGAGTCAAGATATCATAGGCTCTCCTGACTCCGCACCAACAAGCGCCCAAGGAAACGCCAAAGCAATACAAGCTTATACTCAACAACAAAAAGAGAAAAATGCGTAAAAGATGCCAAGATGGAAAAGAGTCAAGCACACTCACCGATCTGTCGGGATCCACTCAGATGCAGCAGAGCTCGCCAGAACGGGCATGTACACCCTCCTCCTCGATCCGTCCCCCGGACATACGTGAAATCCGGCCCCGCATCGGAACCTCGGGGGAAACCTGCGGGCCCGCCTCTCTCTCCTCGCTGCACTGCGGCGCCCTCGCCTTCCTCCTCACGAAGGCCCCGTACTCCTCTCCATACAAAATGAACTCCTCGGCGCCCACACCGCCAAGGTACCTCTCAAAATCAAGCACATCCATGTCCCGGAATCAAGCATCCCAAAGGGAGGGTCCCTGAGCCACGGAAGCACACCGGGCCATGCCGCGTAAGACCCGCTCCCCATACATAACATCGCAGTCAAGCCCCGCAAAGATCTTCCGCCGCGCTGTCACTCCTGAGCCCTCGAACTCATCACCCTCATACCGAGCCCACGGAACAAAACAAACCCCTCCGGCTACCCCTCTCCAGACGCTCCCGCACATCCCCGTAGGCGATGGTGAGCTTCCCCGCCGGTCCTCCTCTTCCTCGCCGTACGAGCCCAGCCTCAAAGATAGCAGATACGCAGAATGCCCCGGATCTCTATCCCACGGAAGCACCGGAAAATCTCGTAGAACCACACCTCGCGACAAAACAAAAGGGCTCCGTAAAAGAAAACGGAGAAACGACAAGTTGCTAAATCAAAAACAAAGCAATAAACTCATACCTCCAAAGCAAAGTCAAAACAAAGCCAATGAATCGGCCACACTCGCTAAACCGGTCCAAAGAGAAGTAGAGCTCGCCAAGCTCGCTCGCCCCAAGCGATGTCACAAACTCTATCCAGATCAATCAAGCTCTCCAACAGCAAAGGGAGCCGCAGCCGCGTGGTTCGAGAACAAAGTCTCTGACAATGCATACCACAAAAGGAGCGCGTCCACCGCTCCGTCGTCACCCGGCCGGCACCCTGACATAGGCCCCACATCGGCCGTGATCCTCGCTCCACATCGCTATACAAAGATCCCTGTGCCCTCGCGAGGACGAGGCTCAAAGCCCAGCAGCTCTGGCCAACACAACATCGGAGATCATATCTTCCACCGCACCGGCCCTCCTTTCAAGGAAAGCCCTGATCGCAGCAAAGTCGGCCGGCGTCACCGTCACCTCTCCCCACTCGTATGGAAGGTGTGGGTGGTATCCCACCAATACTCTGGAAAGGCCAAGGAAGACGCTCTTGTTCTTCCTCGTATCGTAAACTCCGGCCAGTGTTCTCGACGAACACCCCTGTGCCGTAAGCATAGACCAGCCTCCGGGACTCGGCCTACCATCCACGGAAATATCGGGCATCCGCCGCCACAAGCTCAACAATGCCTCGAGCGATCCCCGAAGTCTTCATCCTCTTGGCCTTCCCGGCCATAAGCCCCGCATCCCGCAGTAAACACACATCAAAGGTACGTCAATCACAGTACTTAATATAAAACAAAAGGCACAAAAGTCCGTCCCAACACGGAAAGCCATGAAAAATAACCCGTCACAAAACACGGCACACATTGCACATATTTTTCACATATATCCCGTCACAAAACACGGCACACATTGCACATATTTTTCACATATATCCCGTCACAAAACACGGCACACATTGCACATAATTTTCACATACAATTTTTCCCATGCAGTCCGTCACAAAAACACGGCACACACTGTACACATTTTCTCAAAAGAAGGATTAAGCCCTACACGACACATTTTCAAAAAAGTCCGTCCCAACACGGCAAAGGCACATATAACCCGTCACAAAAACACGGCACATATTGCACATATTTTCCCCACAAAGTTCGTCACCCAAAAACATGGCACACACGGCACGACACATATGCATAACACATTTTTCAAAAAATCCGTCCCTACACGGCACACACTTTCAGACAAAACCCGTCACAAAACACGGCACATGTCACATTTTTTCACAAAAATTGTCACTACACGACAAACTTTTCTCATAATGTACATACATAAATAGCATACGGTACAAAACACCAAAGCATGCATTTCATTAGAGAGGCACTTTATTTTCACAAATAAAAGCTAATCTACACATTTCTGCACAAAATACACATACCCACAATTTTTACATGTCCATTTTCAACAATTCATCAAGAATTTCACAAAAGGCATAAAAAAAAATAATAATAATAACAAAAATTCAAAAATGCGAAAAACTAAAACCTAGTTCTAGCATTCAAAAATTCGAGCAGGGAATCAAAACGGAACGGATTTCTTACCTCCCCGACGTTCCTAGAACGACGATTGTGCACCTCCGGATTCGGATACAAGACATCCGGGTTCTTCGAAGATGGAACGAACGAAATCCAATTTCTTTGGAGCTCCATCCGTTGCTCGACCACCTCGATCAAGGCTGACGACGACTCCTTCGAGATCCTTCCGCCATTGCAAGCGATTCAAGCGAAAAAATGGAAGATTTTGGTAAAAATGGAGGTTTTTTCCTCTCTCTCTCGCCTGGTTCACGAACTGAGGAAGAAGAAGTGGGGGAGCCTCGGCATTTAAATCCGGTCAAAACCTGGGAACTGTAAAACCAACTTGGTCCGTACGGACCTCTTTGCCTGTGTTGGTCCGTACGGACCTCTTTGCAAGGGGTGGCCAAATTACTTTCCCCGCCCTTATAATCTTTGCCCCCGGGCCGTCCTAAGGCCTTTTCCAAAGAAATCCAAGTGCAGAATGGTCCCTAACCCTTCAATTCAATCCCCGGCCGTCAGTGTAAGACCGGTCCTCGCCCACTCCAACGGCAATTCAACCACCGGCCGCCGTAAGACCGGTCTCGCCACTTCAACGGCAATTCAACCACCGGCCACGTAAGACCGGTCCTCGCCACTTCAACGGCAATTCAACCACTGCCGTCAACTGTAAGACCGGTCTCGCCACTTCAACGGCAATTCAACCACCGACCGCGCGTGTAAGACCGGTCTCGCCACTTCAACGCAATTCAACCACCGGCCACAACGTAAGACCGGTCTCGCCACTCAACGGCAACTCAACCACGGGCCGGCCAGTAAGACCGGTCCTCGCCCACTCCAACGGTAATTCAACCACCGGCCGTCAGTGTAAGACCGAGCCTCGCCCACTCCAACGGCAATTCAACCACCGGCCGTCAGTGTAAGACCGGTCCTCGCCCACTTCAACGGCAATTCAACCACCGGCCGTCAACGTAAGACCGGTCTTCGCCCACTCCCAGCAATTCAACCACCGGCAGTCAGCGTAAGCCCGAGCCTAGCCCACTTCAACGGCAATTCAACCACCGGCCGTCAATACAAGACCGGTCCTCGCCCACTCAACGACGACTCAAGAAGGAGCCAACACCTCCCAGTACGAATATCAAGGCACGAGACGCCTCCAAAACGCTCGACGGCAATTCAAGAAGGAGCCAACACCTCCCAAAGACGAATATCAAGGCACAAGACGCTCCAAACGCTCAACGACAATCTTCAACCATCGGCTCCTCAAAAGAGGTCCGAAGTCATCTTCCCAATGTAAAAGGGCCCCTACAAGGTCATGCATCCTCAAAGAATTCAAGCACCGGCAGCTGTAAGCCCGAACCTAGCCCACTTCAACGGCAACGCAAGCACCGGCCATCAAAGTAAGCCCGAGCTCCTCCCCCAACAAGTCAAAGGGAAGTCATACAAGACCGCATATCCTCAAAGACCGACCATCATCCTTGCCCACTCAACGGCAAAACAAGCACAAGAAGGAGCCAACACCTCCGAGTACAAGTCCCAAGGCACGAAGCGCTCCAAAATGCCAAATGGTGAAGCAATCACCGGTCGTCATCCTTGCCCACTTCAACGGCAACGCAAGCACCGGCAGTCATCGTAAGTCCAACCTTCTACTCAACATGCAAAAACACAAAGGCATCTACGCCTCTCGCAATCAAAGTCCTCGCGCATAACATCAACTGTGGCTAGAAGACGATTCAAGGTCCTCGCGCATAACATCAACTGCGGCTAGAAGACGATTCAAAGTCCTCGCGCATAACATCAACTGCGGCTAGAAGACGATTCAAAGTCCTCGCGCATAACATCAACCGCCGCCGTAAGACGATTCAAAGTCCTCCCGCGTGGCACCAACCGCCGCCGTAAGACGATTCAAAGTCCTCCCGTGGCACCAACCGCCGTAAGACGATTCAAAGTCCTCACGCGTGGCACCAACCGCCGCCGAAGACGATTCAAGTCCTCACGCTATCCCAGCCCTAAGGCTTTAAACCACTCGGTCCGGAAGACCGTATAAATCTCCCAAATCACTATCTCCGCCCGAAGGCCTTAAACCACCCGATTAGGAAAATCGTAAAATTTCCATCCCAGACGCCACCACGTCCTCACAATTGACCTCGGCGGTCACCACATCTTAGACACCACCACGTCCTACCACCGACCTCGGCGGTCACACAACACTTCAGTGGCACCACCACGCCCGCACTCACAAATTTCACGACCTCCGAACTACGACTGTGCTTGATTCCCGCTGTGGGATACGTAGGAATCCTATCACAGGTCCACCATCGACCCATGCGGTCACCCAGACACCACCACGTCCTTACCACCGACCTCGGAGGTCACACGACACTTCGTGGCACCACCACGCCCGCATTCACAAAACACTCACCCCACACCCGAACTACGACTGTGCTTGATTCCCGCCAGTGGATACGTAGGAATCCTATCACAGTGGTCCAAATTACCGACCTAAACGGTCACACAATAGGACACCACCACGTCCTCACACCGACCTCCCTGGCCACATTATCTCCCAAAGACGCGATCCAGATTAGGACCCTTATCTTATCGGCGACCCCACTTCTTTCATAAGTGACGCCGTCGAGGGGCTTCGTAAGTACCCCAACTGGATCACACCCTTTCAAACGCACGGAAGCACCGCACTCATCAACGCAGCCTCGACGACCCTCTCACTCAAAACCCTCTCTAAACCCCCAACCAAACCAAGTGGAGGAGCCTTCCTCGGGGATAAAAAGGGACAAAAGGACCTTTCGGGAATTTTCAGAAATTGGAAAAGCAATAATGGTCCGTACGGACATCTTTGTTATCATAATTACCGAATCTTCTTAAAGTCCACAATATTCCCTCAAATCCCGTGAGAAAATGATTACCCTCTGCTTAGTTGGTCCGTACGGACCTCTTCAGATGCAAGATGGTCCGTACGGACCTTATTGCTCAGGGACACCATAATTGCAGAATATTCACCATCATCACATATTTCCTCAAATCGAGGAAAACCAAAACTCGGATTACTGTGAGGTCCGTACGGACCTCTTTGCACCAAATTCGCACTTATAAATAGAGGGCTCCCCTCCTCATTTTCACACACCTCCCACTTCTCTCTTCCTCCCTAGCCTTCCGGCTTCCTCTAAGTCCTTCCGAGGCATTCCCGCCCCTTTCTGATCCTTCCGAGGCCTTCCGAGCCCCCTCGTGGTGCTCCGAAGCCTCCCCGAGCGCTCCCGCGACGCTCCCGCGCCGCCCCGAGGCACTCTCGAGGTACTCGAGGCCCCTCGTGGTACTCCGAGGCCTCGTCGGTCTTTCCACTGTCCCGCTCTTTCCGAGTCAAACCGGCGATCCCAAACCACGCCGAAACTCGCCCGAGTGACTCGCCACCACAACGCACGCCGAAATCCTCGCCCGAGCGATCTCGCCACCACAACGCACGCCGAACTCTCGCCCGGGAGCGTTGATCCCGACGATCCCCACGCACGCCGAACCTCTCGCCCGAACGCAGCCTCGCAACATCAACTCACGCCGAAACTCGTCCGCGTACAACCGGCATCTCCCGAAGCAATCCCGATCCATACCGAACGCTACTCCGACCTCAAACACTATTCCCGCCGGAAGACAGACACGAACCAACATTGGTAAGGCTTCCTTCCATTACTATTTCAATACCTTTCCATACATAGCATACAATGTAGACATCCGATACAGCATGCATTTTTAAAAGCACACACACACACACACAACATTTAAAGGATATTAGGGGTATCCGAAAGACTCGTTTTACGAGGCGACTCGGGTGAGCTCTAATATTCTAATATTCTCTTCCCGAGGAGTCATCTGACCTCCGAACTCAAAATCTCATCACACAAAAAACAGTTTAAAATTATCTTTAAACTGATGCCCTTTTTCAATGTTTTGGGCTTAATAAAAACGGCGTGGCGACTCTACAAATGCGAAAACAAACGGCGAGACGAACCGCTCCAACGCGAAAGATGCCAGATGCCGGGGCGCGAGCCTCTCGGATCCGGGTAATTTCAGACATACTTAGCCAGTTTCTGGATATCCTTTTCAAAGCTTCTGGATATCCAAAAGCTTGAATATGGATATCCAGAAGCTTTGGAAAGGATATCCAGAAATCAAATATTTTTTCTGGATATCCTTTCCAAAGCTTCTGGATATCCAGAAGCTTGAATATGGATATCCAGAAGCTTTGGAAAGGATAGCCAGAAAAAATATTTGGTTTCTGGATATCCATATTCAAGCTTCTGGATATCCAGAAGCTTTGGAAAGGATATCCAGTTGTTGTGGCTAAGTATGTCGCGCGACATAAGTAGCCCGTTTCTCCAGACGCGACGGAGAAACGCGTTTCTCCCCAGATTTTGTGATTTAATATACCCTTTTTACACAAGTTCTTTGGCGGATTTTCTTTTTTGTTGGTTTTAGCTACAAAACTTGAAATATTTTGTTACCTCTCTACGACGTAAATACTTAAACCTGCTCAACATTCCTAACTTCTTTGATAATTCCATAACTTAGAAAATATCAATTAATTGGCCTAGTCTATTATTAATTAACTTAGGCTCCGTTTGTTTAGGGGGAAATGTTTTCCAAAAAAACTTTTGCATCATTTTTTGGTGTTTGGTAAGCGCCGAAAAATGAAAAAAATATTTTTCGAAAAATATTTTCCTCACTTTTCTAAATAAAATGACTTACGAATTTTTCTATTACGAAAAATATTAACACCCTCACACACACACACACACCTAACTTTTCATACACCCCCCACGTTACCCACCCCACATCAACCACCCCCTACTCCATACCCTCATAAAAATATTATTTATGTTAAAATTAGCATTCGTTGCAATCACAGTACCTCATTTGTTTTGAATGCTCGTTTAAGGTAAATAAGGCTAACGACATCCATTTTTTCAGTTAAATAGACATGTGTAATGCATTTGACCCATTTTTTAAGGGTAAAACTGAAAAATCATTGCAGTTGAAACAACACAATTGCTAAAGGTTTTAAGTGTAAATTAATAAAGTAAAAGGTGAAATAAAATAATTTAAAAGGGGTTATAGTTTAAAATTATAATTTACAAATGACCCCTCTTCCACCTACTATGGCAACTCACTCTCAATCCTGACCCCCTCATCCCTCTTCCACCCACCATCCACGCCGCACCTCCTTCTTCCTCCCACTTCAATCGCCGCCCCTACTCCTTCCTCCCAAATCCATAGTTGCCCCATCACATCCTATATATTCCCAAATCACCACACCCACCTCCCCACCCAGATTGCCATCTCCCTCCCTCTCTAAATCTTATCAATGTCGGCGACCCAAGATTCACGTGCCTAGTATCGCATTTCTAGTGCCGGTTGAGGATCACCGCCGATTGCAAACATCTTAGATACGCGATTGTGAGATCCCCAATTACCGATCTAGGCATATACCTTTACATGGCGATTCGGTGATTGGAGATTTCAGCTTTAATGGAGTAAATTCTTTTATTGATTTTCTTATCTCATTTTGGCTAATTAACTTCATTTTCATTTCCTGATTGTTATTCAGCTTTAATGGCAGTTATTGCTAGTGGTATTGAGTTTTGTAGTGACAACATCAAGTATCCATGGCTTGGTTGGTGCCTTAGTTTGAGAGAGAATTTCAAAGGAGAGAGAGAGGAAGGTGGAGGAGAGAGAGAAAGGTGGAGGTAAGATTAGATTCTAGAGAGATAGTTAGGGAGGGGAGGAGATGAAAGTTGTTTTGTGTGAGAAATGAGTGTGCGGCGGTTATGGCTGTTACGGGTGAGTGTGGGAACAACAGGGGGTGAAGGTGGGTGGGTGGCCGGAGGTGTGGATGGTGGTGGGTGAAGAATACAAGATATAAACTGAGAGTGGGTTAATTTGGTGAATAAATAATTTATATTGTAGTCCTTTTATTCTTAATTTTACACTTAAAATCATTGTAGTTATGTTATATTAATTGTATTGATTTTTCAATTTTGTCATTTAAAAAGTGGGTCACATGTATTGCACATGTCTATTTAACTGAAAAAATATATTTCTTTAGCCCTATGTAACTTAAACGAGCATACAAAACAGATGAGTTAATGTGTTTGTAACGAAAACTAGTTTAGTTATTAAAAACAAACAAACCCTATAGTTGGAATACTATATTTGTATTTTTTCCTTAATTATAACAGTTACTACATAAAATAACTATTAAATATACTATTTAGAAATAGATACTATTATAGTAAATATAATTAGATACATTAGTCTTTTAATACATAAAATATCTTAGGTCGTACTTCAAAATTAGTTACTCATAATAGTTACTATAAAGTATATGGTAAATTTTAATGTTTAACTTAATAGTTACTATATTCGGTGAATATTAGATGTTCAGTTTATTATATAAAATCACCATTACTATCTTTTTATTTAAGACGATGATTATTATATTAGTTAACCATTACTATTACTATTACTTACTGGACATTTTTTTATCTAATAGATAGTAAAAAAATACTGTAGACTTTTATATTTTTAGCTAATACACCCTTTTTCTCGATCAAGAGTCCTAGTTTCCTTTTTGTTACGTAACAGGCTAAGAGTTCTAACTTATTTTATTCCTAAAAAGACAAATAATTAATATTGATATGGACATTTATATCCTCTTATTTTTGTAGAATTAAAAAAAACAATAATTACTATGTTTCTTTTTATCACTTGTATCATTAATAGTGTTTTGAACATTTATATTCTCAACCCACTTGCAATTGTTTGCCCATTTTTTAATATTTTTTTAATAAGCGTGCAAAACTATTAATAGGACTTTTGATCCAGGAAAGAGGAAGTAATTTTTATTAAAACTAAAAGTTAACTCATAGTAATAATAATTCATTGTTATTATTGAATTTATAAGTATAAATATTTTGATTTATATAAAATCTACTTATATTAGGAAAAAATGTTATGCAACAAATATGTTAGGAATATTGAAAAATTATGTAACATCCATTCTAAAATATTTTTTTGTCTTTTTATCAATTAAAATATGAATTTTTATTTTAGAACAATGCTAGAAATAAAAAAAGAATACAAAATTTTGTTAATAAAATCATACTTCCTTCGTTCCAATGTACTTGGTACTAATTACCATTTTGATTCGTCCCCTTTCATTAACATTAACGACACCAATCAAATTATTATTTTTCCACCTACTTTACTTTTTCTACCCACAACACTTTCTTTCATTAACTCTTTCTTTTATTTTTCTTTAATTTTTGTGTCCAAAAATATGTTACCAAATGAAATGGAACGGAAAAAAGTATAAGATAGTCATTGATTGAAGTTCAAATCATATAATGCTTGAGCCTTTGCATAATACACATTCAATAAAATGTTGTCATCTAAGATTATGAACAAGGTTTTACTGCTTTTTGTGTTTGAATAATTGTTCTTTATTTTGTGACAAATATAGTAATTTTTTCATTTCAAAAATATAGTCTTATTTTAGATTTTTATTTAAATGATTAGATTGATATTAAATATGATCAAAGTTTCTTGTGTTATGTTGGACTATTTTTCTATGATGAAATTGTACATTTATTTTAAAGGTGAGTATAATAAAAAACAGTTGTTTTGAAAGGAAAAAAAATTGCCAAATGACTTATGTCCAAGCGGAATCTTGCGTCGTAGAGATTTTCTGTTCAATGTCCCTTACGGCTAGAATTGATATTGAGTGGTTAGAAATTTCAAAAAAAAAAAAATAACTAATGAATTTCTTTTGAATTTAAATTACCAATAATGTGCAAAACTTATGCTGAGGGACTAAACATAGAAAAAATCAAACTTGAAGGACCGACGGTGCAATTACTCCTTCATAAACCATAATCCTTCGATTTTGCGTCAAGAGAATACGGGACCCAGTTTCCAGAGTACACGCCAGCACAAAAGAACAGCAAACAGTTGAAATCTGACGGGATACGTGGTGAAAACCTTATTAACTAAAGTGAGCCCAGACCACAAATTCGGTTACTTTATTTACTCCTCTGTCTCACTTTAATGATTTTATTTTCCTTTTTAATTATCTCATTTTCATTTTAAGTTTGTCAATTATTTTATTATCTAAAATTAATAATGAAACCTGATGATGTCACGTATTTTGGGGTCTGAATATAAGATAGGATATTTAGTTGGATATTCTGAATGTACCTAAAATACAACACAAGAAATGAGCATCGTTAATTAAGATCAAAGCTGGATGTTAATCCAACTCAGGCTCTCGAGTGCGAGAGTAAGATATCTTAGAGGATATAAGAACCTAAGAGAATAAGACTTTGAATGTCTTGAGGTGTTTGTGTGTTTAGAGTTTAGACAATGTGACTTACAATGTCAATTTGGCACTTATCTTGTCCAAGGAGACAAGGGCTTTCTATTTATAGGTGATGGAGAGCTGCTTGTTGATGTAAGTCATGAGGTCAGCCCTAAGGACATCTTAGTTTTTTACCAGGTACACGTGTATGCATCGGATTGGGCCTACCAGTAAAGTAAGATTCACTTGCAGAGGGGATGTCGTTGATGTGGACATGAGCTGTGTATTTGAGAGAGTTGGTGCGACGCATTAAATGGCATAGTAGGTGTCTGAGCCGCATTCAATGCGATGGAAATAAGCCGGCTTCTGAATGTCAAAGCACATAAGGAAACTTGTTGTATAAGCTTTGGCTTTAACCGAGGGTCTGGTGAGATAACCGAGAGTCTGGTATGAGACCGCAGTCAACATATTGGGCACGGTCAATGATATTGACGCGAGCACGGATGGAGCGGTCACAGTTCCCGCGGTCACCCTACTGACGGTCTATCTGTCAGCGGTCTTGAATGGGACGGTCTGAGAGGATCGCGGTCTTGACTGGGATGGTTTATCTGTCCGTGTTCTTGACTCTGACGGTCTAGGGTATGTCACGTCATACTTGCCTTTGGACCAGATCAAGCTTGGGTCCGGTCTAAATGGTCCGGGCTCATCAAGACCCATTTTCCATTATTACAATAAAAACTCTATACCCACTTTCTCTTTTCTAGTTTACTTTTCATAATCACAATATTTAATTTTTCATAATTATCTAGTCAAATCAAATTAAGAATATTAAATCGGGACAAAGGTAGTATTTTATTCACTCTCGGTATAAAATACTTCCTCTTAACACCTGGATTTGTATAATAACCGTTATAATATGAAAATTAAGAAAAATGTGAAAAAGTTGATGTGTTATTAGTGTTAAATAGTTGGGTATGATAAATAAAATGAAGTAAAAAAATAATTATTGAATAATTATTGTGAATATTACATGTGAATTTTACTATTTATTAGGTAATAAAATTAACTTTAAAATGAATTTTGCACGTTTAGATGGAAAAACCAATGAGATAATTTTTGTAAGCACGCGTGGGATGGATGGGTAAAAATATGGAGACCCAAAAACTAAGGGAGTATGTGGCCCAATGCGCATATTAGCTCAAACTCTTAGTTTCAACTCTAGAAAAATATGGGCCCATCCAATTGTCACGTACGTGCATCTTTCACGGTTCACTGAACATCTTTTCTCCGGATTTAGTAGCAAGAATATTTATACATTTTTATTATTAAAATGTATACAAAAAATATACATTTTCAAAATGTTCTTTAAAATGAAATTTTGCATTCATATAGGGACCGAGAAAATATAATTTATTTTTACACTTTTTGTTCAAATGTAACAGAAATATTAAACTATAATTCATATTACTATAAAAAGTGAGATAGAAGAGAAAAAATTATGATATATAACTGATTTAAGTGTTGTAATTATGAAAAGTGAGGTAGAAAGAGAAAGTGTAGTAGAAAGTAGTAAGTTGATTGATGTTTTGAGTATAAAAGTTTAGTATGAGAGAGAATGAGTCGAAGGAATAGTAAATAATATTTGCTATTTTAGGATATTTTAGGAAACTAAATGTTACTCCCTCCATACCTAAATGTTTGTCTCATTTTCTCTTTTTCTTTGTCCCAAAAAGTTAGACTTATTTTTAAAATTAAAGCTTCAAAATCATTAAAATTTCAAAACTTGTAATGTAACCATAAAATATTTGAAAAAACAAATGAGACAAACATTTAGAAACGAAGAAAAGGGAGTATATATGAAAACCTTAAAATAGCAAAAGTGAAATATTATTTGGAACTGAAGAGTATTATTATACAATATACAATCAGACAAAATGAGCCCGGATCCTCAATTCCCAATCAAATGGAAGTAGGGGAGTACTTGCTAGCTAGGTGTAGGGACTCGAGAGAAAGGAATAGATACTAGATAGGGTTTACTCTTGTGATGGAAAAAGTTAGCAGGTACAATTCACAACATTATTGTCATGCCTTTATTATTGTTGAAAAGCAAGGTTTTAAAAAGCGCTAGGCGGATGTTAGACGATGGAGTCGAGTCTAGCGCCTAGGCGGGGACTAGTCAGGGACTAATCGGGATTAGTCGGGATTAGTCAGGACCTAGGCGGGGCTTAGAACTAGGCGTTGGAGAGGGGCCTAGAGCCTAGACGGGGCCTAGGCGCCCTTAGGCGGGGTCTTTTAGAACAGAGTTGAAAAGTAATCAGAAATAATACTCTCTTTGTTCCGATAATAAGTCTTTCATCCTTTTGAATAGGCACAAATATTAAGAGAATTGGTGGGAAAAAAAATATTGTGAGTGTAATTTAAAAATAGGAGAGAGAATTAGTGAAGGAAATGGTAAATTTGAAAAGTATTGTGAATGTAATAGTGAATTAGGAGAGAGAATAAGTTGAGAAAATAGTAAAGATTTTTTGCCGAAAAAAAAAGGTGAAACTTCTAATGGAACGTCCTTTTGGATAATTAATGAAGCTTTTATTGGGACGGAGGGAGTACTTCCTCCGTTTCGTTTGAAAGGATACAGTTTGTGCTTTACACAAAAATTAAGAAAAGTGATATAGGAAAGAGAAAAAATGTATAGTAAAATAAATGTTGTGAGTGAAAGGTAATGTAGAAAAGAGAAAGTGAAATAGAGAATAGTTAGTGGATATTTATTGTGAGAGTATGACAAATGAGTTTCACAAATAAAAAAGTAATAAAAAAATTTCCATTTTTGGATTGTGTCCTTACCAATGGGACGTCAAAAAAAAATTTATGCCCTTTCAAACAGAATAGAGGAAGTATTTGTCATTTGTGTCACACCCTACGTCTCCATAAAATTGAAGAGTATTAAAATAAATGTCATGAAAAAAAACAAAATAGGAACTGAACCAAGTTCACTCGCTTCATATCTAGGCTGATCTAGAGTTAAAATGGAGTGGATTTACAAATTATAATGCCCAAAAACTTCAAAAAAATAATTATTCGTTAAATAACTATCTACATTGATTTTTTCTTTTTTTTGCCAAGAAAGGTGGGCTAAGCTGATAAGTGGGAGATGCACTTAGTATTTTTTTTATTTTTTTTAACATGTCAACATTAATTTTGGAAGATTAACAGCCACCCCTTTGGGTATACCTTTGTCCGCCCCTGTTCGTATCATATGCCAAATCGTGAATTTGAAATCGCTCATGTTAGACGGTGAGCAGTGGGGAATGAAATGGGGGATGAAATCCCATTTCATTTAGTTGCATTTGTACAATGGTAGAATGAAACTTGGCTGAATTAATTGGCTGGATGAAAGTTATGAAACTTGGCAGAATTAATTGGCTAGATGAAAACTTTCATCCAAATTGAAAGTTTTTTTTTTTTTTTTTTTTTTTTTTTTTTTTTTTTATCCAACACGTATCAGCGTGTAATTGGTCTGTTGAATTTTTGTAAAAAAAAATTATTCCAAATCTTTGAGCTGAATTATCACCTAGTAAATTAATTTTTTTTTAGTTTTTTTTTTTCACCAAAATTTATCATTTTTTTTCCTACAAATTTATATAAGTTTTATTTGATTTGGACACAAAAAAAACACTCATTTTTCAATTTGAGCTGAATTATCACCTAGTAAATTAAATTTTTTTTCACCAAAATTCATCATTTTTTTCCCTACAAATTGATATAAGTTTCATTTGATTTGGACACAAAAAAAAATACTCATTTTTCAATTTGAGCTGAATTATCGCCTAGTAAATTAATTTTTTTTCACCAAAATTCATCATTTTTTCCCTACAAATTGATATAAGTTTCATTTGATTTGGACACAAAAAAAACACTCATTTCTCATTTTGAGCTGAATTATCACCTAGTAAATTAATTTTTTTTAAAAAAAAAAATTCACCAAAATTCATCATTTTTTTCCTACAAATTGATATAAGTTTCATTTGATTTGGACACAAAAAAAATACTCATTTTTCAATTTGAGCTGAATTATCACCTAGTAAATTATTTTTTTTTAATTATTTTTTTCACCAAAATTCATCATTTTTATCCCTATAAATTGATATAAGTTGCATTTGATTTGGACACAAAAAAACACTCATTTCTCAATTATCCTTCTTCATTTTAGCATTTATTTTAAAAAAAAATCATTATTTTTTTACCTATAAATTTATGCAATATTTTTTTAATTAAGTGTGAAACATTTTTTTAATTATAAATAATAATTATTATTATTATTATTTTACTAATCATAAAAATAGAGAATATAAATAAAATAAAATAAAAGTAGTGGTTTATAGAATGATGAGTTGGAGTGAGTTGAAATTTAATTTAAATTAGCCATTGTAGAGAGTAAATGAAATGGATAGATGAAATATTAGGTAAATGAAAAAAAATATAAAAAATATTAAATGAAATGAAAAAATGAGATGAAATTGTTGTGGATAGTCTTATAGTGGTCTTGCCAATGACCTAGATCAAAACACGTTTTACAATTGGTAGAGAACAATCAATGATTAAATCAGTATAACTAGAGCTAGAACCCTCACAAAATCAAATTAATGATAGAAAATGTGATATCAATTCCAAAAGAGTTGGAAGAGCGGTTCCACTTTCAAAAATACTTGTCACTGTCTATAGTATAAATGCAATCGGAGTTGTGAACAGCTGTTTGAATAGTAGCAAGCGACGAAATTATCAATTTGCTCTCACTGTTTTGTTGTTTTCCTATTTTGCCCTCATAAATAAGTACTCCCTCCGTCCCATCCAAGTGTGTACCAAGATTTTGGGCACGCAATCTAAGAAATACTATTAAGATAATGAAAATGTGTGATAAAAAATGAAAAGAGAGAATGAGTGGAGTTAATAGTAGGTTGGTTGAATAAATTGTATGGTGGAGAATGAGTGAAGTTAATGAGTGGGTGGGGTATGGAGAATATAAAATATTAAAACCTTTTCCATTTTTGGTAGTTTACACTCGACTGGAACGGACCAAAAGGAAAATAAGTGTACACTCGACTGAGACGGAGGGAGTATGTCGTACGATATGGGTGGCCTTTTTTTTTTTTTTTCGATATGTAAAAAAAAAGAAAATCTCACGTAGCCTTGAACACGGGCATATACTAATACTACAATAACTTAAAGGGTGCATGCACACCCAATATATATAATATTCATCCCTCTTTTGATTAGCATCAAGTAATATGATCACCAGCTAATGGTATTTTAACTTAATCAAAAGTTTCGAAAATAATTTAGGGGTTCGAACAAATTGCAAATCAGTAATTTATGTGACTAATCGAAGGGGGCAACCGCGCCCAGCTAATGGGGCGATCATGCGGAGTTACTGTCCAAAGGTCGCGATCGCGCACTCCCTTTGTCCAAAGGTCGCGATCGCGCACTCCCTTTGTGGTGATTGCGCGGTATCCCGGTATGTGCCTGATCAACGGCAATTTAATTTGTTCAGGGTTACAAAACCATAATTTCTAGAAGTTTTTATGTTGTAATTCCGAGTTTGATAGAGATCAATAATTATAGTTGTTTTAAGGGTTTTCTTGTCTCTCTGTTTCTCTAGATATAGGGTTAGCACAATTGTAAATTCTTATGATCAATAATTTGTCCTTTAGATTATAGATTGTATTCGGTTATTGTCAGTTGATAATAATGGTGAACCACGTATATCATTTTGTTATGTGATTGATTTATTTTCTTTATTCTAAATAGATATGTAATAACATTAACATATCACATCTTTCATATTCTGTTATTTAAAATGCAATATCGATAATTTGATAGGAAAAACTTTGTCACTCTTGTTATTTTATCCAGCTCATTTAATTTAGTTGATATCCAATATGATAATCAAATATCGATTGTTGAAACAAAAAAAATTGAAAAGTAAAAATGGAAGTGTACAACATATTCCATAACTTGATATATGTTGATCTAGGTTTAAATTTGTGAATCATATACTCTCTCTGATTCACTTGAAAAGTCACAAAATTTTATTTTGTGTGTTTCATTTAAAAAGACACACTTTCAAAATGGAAATTTTTAATACTTCTTTATTTATGTAACCTAGTTATTATACTCACAATAATCATTTACTTATTATTCCCTATCACACATTCTTTCTCATGCCTTACTTATTATACTTATAATACTTACTCAATTATATATTTTTCTTAATTTTTGTTCAATATCCATTTTGTGTCTTTTTTTTGTGGGACGGAGGATGGAGTAAACGATAAAACTCTTCTTGCCAAATTTTAATACTCCCTCCGTCCCAACAATTACTTCCACTTTTTTAAAAATCACGCAAATTAAGGAAATGGGAGGTAAGTAAAGATGTTGTGAGTGTAATTTGAAAATAGGAGAGAGAATGAGTGGAGGGAATAGTAAATTATAATAGTGTTGTGAGTATTAAAATAATGAGGAGAGAGAATGAGTGGAGGAAATAGTAAAGATTCCTTTGCCAAAAAAGGAAAGTGGAAGGCATTAGCGGGGCTGAAAATGGCGGGAAAGAATTTCTTTATTGGGGGCGGAGGGAGTATTTCATTTTCAACTACTAGACTCAATTTTTTGTTTTTGTTTTTGTTTTTTTTTTTAACTAAAAGAGGGCAGTGTTATAAAACTAGGGTATGAGCACGTGAGATTGGAGTTTTGCTTTGCTCCAGGGGGACCAACTAATTCCAATTATGGATGTTAAATTCAGAAAAAAAGAGGATATAATAGACCATGCGAGCATGAGTGTGGGCCCACTAAGGCTTTAGAACCAACCAATTAAAATTTTTATGGTCCTTGATGGGTTTACACTTGGCCCGACTACATTAGATTAGGCGAAATTTTTTTCTCAAATAATCCATTTTTAAAATTTTATTTACCAAAGTAACTCACTGTTCAAACTTTTTTCCAAAATATCTCATTTTCTGAAAACTCGCTACACCGTATAGCGAGTTTATAATTTTTCAATTAAAATCGCTACACGGTGTAGCGATTTTAAATTTACTAAATTTTATTTAATATTTACTCCCTCCGTCCCAGCGAAAGAGCCATCAAATTAGCCGGGCACGCAAAATAAGAAATGTGATGTAGGAAAGAGAAAAAGTTTAAATGTTGTGAGTATGAAAAATTAAATAGGAGAGAGAATGAGTGGGAGGTGATGTAAGAAAGAGAATGTTGTGAGTGTAAAAGTAAAGTAGGAGAGAGAATGAGTGGAGAGAATAGTGATTTAAGGTTTCCTTTTTGGGAAAGTGGCTTTTTAAATGGGACGCCCAAAAAGAAAATAAATGACTCTTTCGCTGAGACGGAGGGAGTATGCTTTAAAAAAAAAAAAAAAAAAAAAAACAAATTTGAAATCCCTACAAGAGGGTGTAGCGATTTCAAATTATCACACACTTAACCAAACAAACAAAGTCCACTGCCACGTACCACTCTATACTAATAATATACTAATAATAAGTACTTCCTCCTACTCTAAATTACAAAATAATAATATAAAAATTATATATTAATAAAGAAAACTAAATAAAATATTATTTTTTCCATCTCAAATAAATATTTTAAAAAATGTACTTTTATAAAAAAATATTTTTCATTTCAAAAATAAATATTACTTTCGACTCAAAATGAATAACCAAAAAATAATACTACATTTTTTATCCCAAAAAAATGAGCATTACTTCCTTCATCTCAATGAATATTTTAAAAATTAATACTACTTCATTCGCCTCTAAAATTAATGTTTGTAATGTTAGTGTCTTTGTCTCAAAATATGATATTAATTTTTTAGGCAAATGAAGAGTATTATTTTATAAAATATTCATAGAGAGAAGGAAGTAATGCTCAATTATTTGGACAAAAAATGTAGTATTATTTTTTGGTTATTCATTTTGAGTCGAAAGTAATATTTATTTTTGAAATGAAAAATATTTTTATAAAAGTACATTTTTTAAAATATTTATTTGAGATGGAAAAAATAATATTTTATTTAGTTTTCTTTATTAATATATAATTTTTATATTATTATTTTGTAATTTAGAGTCGGAGGAAGTACTTATTATTAGTATATTATTAGTATAGAGTGGTACGTGGCAGTGGACTTTGTTTGTTTGGTTAAGTTTGTGATAATTTGAAATCGCTACTCTGTAGCGATTTCAAATTTTTTTTTTTTAAGCATAAATATTAAATAAAATTTAGTAAATTTAAAATCGCTACACCGTGTAGCGATTTTAATTGAAAAATTATAAACTCGCTACACGGTGTAGCGAGTTTTCAAAAAATGGGACATTTTGGGAAAAAGTTTAAACAGTGAGTTACTTTGGTAAATAAAATTTTAAAAATGGATTATTTGAGAAAAAATTCAGATTAGGCATATGGGCGATACATTAAATGGGCGATACATATATAAAATTTCAATTAAGATATAAAATTATATATAAATTCACGCTTACATACACCCTTCTCCCGTCACTTTTATGTCAAGGTATAAGAGTAAAAACACTCTTATACCTATGTATAAAAGTATTTTTTTTTCACAATTTTTCATCTTTATTAAAAATAATAATAAAAAACTCATATTTTATTAAACAATTTTATCATATACCTTCATATATCTAAAGGTATAAGATTAAAATTACTCTTATACTAATTATAAGGGTAAAATACTCTTATAACTAGGTATGAAAATATTTTTTTCCATAATTTTTCATCTTTTCTTAAAAATAACCTTTCTATATATAAATGTATAAGAATTGAATTACTCTTATACTTATATATAAAAGTCTTTTTTTTTTCCATAAATTTTCATATTTTCTTAAAAAAAAATAATAAAACTCACTTATATAACTAATGCTATAAGACTAGAATTGAAAAAAATGGGGAAAACAAGGACAGAGACAGAGACTGAGACTGAGGGTGCGATCACACCCACTAGACTGTGCGGTCGCACCCTCGCATGATTTGGGGTATTATGAGATTTTCATCTGAGCCTTTATTTGTGTGTGTATTTTTGAATTCCGCATGAACTTTTATAAAAAATGATTTGAGAAGAGCGGGCCTCATGAAATTATTCCTTTACACTTTGGTAATTTCCTAGTTTTCATTCGTTTACTTTATCCTAACTACATACTCCTTCCAAAATATATATGATATTCCCACTTCTTTTTCTTTATTATCGGATTCGAATGAAAATAAGCTTCATTTAATTTAATTATTTTAATATTAAATAATTGAACAAATTATTGTAATAAAAATTTAAGATTTATTTTTTGATAGACCACTATAAATATTAATAATAATAATTTTAAAATTATTATTAGGATAACTAAGTTAAATTAAAGTTTTCATTCTGACAACAAAAAATGAAAACATTATTCTAGAACAGACTGAATATTTAACTTAACAAACATATAAACATATTATTAAGGATACCTGATAAAGATGATTCTTTATTTATTTATATATTATTTGTATATTATAAATTGCATAACAATTTTTATTTATTAAGGAATGTGATATTTACTTTCAGCCTTTTACCAACATCAAAAAATAAATAAAAATTTGAGCTATTTACAAACCTAAAAAGCTAATCAAGAATAAATAAAAGGCCATTAATGGGCTGGGCTTAGCGGCCCAAAACAACTTGCTCTCTTTGAGAGTCGAACTCAAGACCTCCCGCTTACTAAACGGGTGCTCTAACCAACTGAGCTACGAGAGCTGCTTGTTATGCTTTTAAACATTTAGTAATTATATTTTAACATATTCTCACCATTCCAAAAAAATTGTCTTTTTACTAATTCATTAAATTGAATTTTAACCATAATTTTTTGAAAAAACTCGATATCTCTATACAATTTTAAAATTTATTATTAATAACATTTTTTTAAATTGCATAAGAGATCTAAATTTTCATAAAATAAAATTCTGATCGAAATGGGACAAATTTTTCAGGACGGAACGAGTAAATATCTCAGTGATATTAAAACAATTTAAATTTATTCTAGCCAATTCAACAACTTAAAATTTATTTTCAATTAAAAAGATATTTTATACTATCTTTTTAGACATTTATTTTGATACAAACGCAAGTAATATTTGCTTTGATATATAAGATACATTTGATTTTTTAATGCATATAATATATACACGTAGTTGTAAAAATCTGTAGAATAAAATTTACATTTTCCTTTTTAGTACATTTAAAAGGTTCATATATTGATATTTCTTAAATGACAAAAAGCGAATACTGTTTTGTATATACTCGCTTCATCTCGTTTGAAATTACAAAAAATTTCATTTTGCGTGTTTTAAATAAAATTACAATATATCAAAATGACACATTTTTAATATTTTATACAGTAAAAATTGCAAATAAAATCACTATATTATTCAGTTTTTTGCTTGTTTCACCACTAAATTATTTTTTTTCCTACAACACATTGAACTAATTTATTGTTGCATACAACACATTAAACTATTCTAAATCTGCCATTAGCATGTTTTCTTTCTCATTAGCAAAAAAAAATATTGTTTAGTGTTGAAACATGCAAAAATTAAATAATACAGTGATTTTATTTGCAATTTTTCAGTTTATAAATGATAGAATCCACTTGTTATAATCTAAACAACTGCTCATTTACTATTATCTACCGCAATTTCTTTCTCATCCCTCATTATTTATACTCAAAACACATTAATACTCTGTATTATATGCTCCCTCCATCCACCACTTAAGTGTGAATCAAAATATTGAACACAAATAATTAAGGAAAGTAATAAAATAAAGAAAAGAAAAGTAGAATTAGTGAATTAGGTATTGTGAGTGTGAAAAATAAAATAGAAAAAAAAATGAGTGAAAAAATATTAAGTGAATTATTCTTGTGAATATTACAAGTATGTTTAATTAAATATAAAATTATAAAAACTACTATCATTTTGAAAAATTTACAAACACTTATAACAAACCAAAAAAAAAAAAAATTACAGTGAAATAAAGGAAATAATCATTGTTACTTCGCTCGTGCCTACCAATTTTATACTTCTTCCGTTTCAGCCGAAGTGTCTCAAAATGAGATCGACGCGAGAATTAAGGAAAGTGATGTAAAAAAAAGAAAAAGGTTAAATGTTGTGAGTATGAAAAATTAAATAAAAGAGAGAATGAGTGAGAGGAATAGTTAGGAGAAAGAATGTTGTGAGTGTAAAAGTAAAGTAGGAGAGAGAATGAGTGGGGTAGGAAGAGTATAAAAATAATAAAAACTTTTCTTTTTGAAATTGAGACATTTTAAATGAGACGCCCAAAAAGGAAAGTTAAGACACTTCGAGCGAGATGGAGGGAGTAATAATTTTAAAAATAATCTCTGACCTATCATTCGGGTGATATGACAAAATCAACCTTGGATTACATATTCTTGTCACGAATCAAATGATTCGCTGACACGTATGAGAAGAAATAAAGGTATTTTGTCACACGTGCGACAAGAAAAACCATCAACCAATAAATATACTAAACTGATGTAAGCATAGGGGTGTAAATGGTTCGGTTTAGCTCGGTTTGGACAAGTTTAGGAGTCAAACCGCTAGTATCGGTTTGAAAAAATTCCAAACCGAGCTGAGCTAAAAAAAAATTCGAACCGAGCTGAGCTAAATCGGTTTAGCTCGATTTAGCTCGGTTTGAACCGCGGTTTGAATCAACCAAACAAATTTACAATTACATTTTGTCATAAGCATAGATCCCAAAACAAATGCTAAAACATGCACTCATTGTTTCAACTTGAAATTCATCCATTGAATGCAATATATGAACTCAGCATAGGCTTCGTTTAAGAGCATAGTTCGATGTATTGTTTCAACTTTTAAAAAATAATGAGGAACATACTATTGTTGGTTGAACAGCATACTTATGATGTACAATTTCAACATTTCCAAATGCTCCATCCTTTGCTTACTTAGTTGTACCCTGTTTGTAACAGTGTAAAATTACTACGAAAAATATCGAGTTAAATTTTCTCTCTTAAATATATGAATACTAAATATATGTATGCATTTTATTGTTTGTTCCTGTAGTAATCAGACTGTCAAGCCTTCGACTATAGAAAGCAAAAAATTAAAGACGAAAATTAGGATCAAAAATTAAAACTAGCAAAGTACTGACATCTGACAACTTGTCAAGCATACAAGCCTCAAAAAAATAAAAAATAAAATAAGAACAAAAATCTGGGTAGGTTTATGCCTCCATTAGGAGTATGTGCCACAAAAGACTGCTTGGTAATGATCTAAACTAGCAAAGTACCGAAGAAAACACATAAACCACTAAATGTATGTTTCGGGTAAAGATACAATTTTAGCACAAAAAAGGGTAGTATCGTCTAAGTTAGGTGTAACATACCTCTACTTTTGTTCTCGACGGTGAGAAGGCGGCGACGGTGAGAGGCGGCGACGGTGAGTGAGGGGGCGACGGTGAGATCTACTTTAGAGAGAGAAGGCGACGGTGAGCGGCGGCGACGGTGAGAGGCGACGACGGTGAGTGAGGCGGCGATGGTGAGATCTACTTTAGAGAAAGAAGGGGAAGAGAGAGAAGGAAAAGAGATATAATGAAAGTTCTCCAAGAGGCAGAGGTAATGTATTAAAGATTTTAGGGTTTTGAAATAAATTAAAGGTAGGGATTAATTTGATTTGGAATGAATGGTTAGGATTATGGTTTATGGTGGTTTGGTTTGACTTCATAGCTCGGTTTCGTAGGTCGGTCTCGTAGCTCGGTCTCGTAGCTCGATTTCGTAGTTCGGTTTCGTAGCTCGGTCTCGTAGCTCGGTTTGAAAGCTAAACGGTTTAGCTCGGCTCGGTTCGGCTCAGCTAGGCACCCTCAAACCGCAAGCTAAACCGAACCGCTCGGTTTGGCATTTTTTCAAACCGAGCTAAACCACTCAAATAAAAAAACCGAGCTAAACCCCACGGTTTAGCTCGGCTCGGTCTCAAACCGCGGTTTGAGCTAAACCGCTTACACCCCTATGTAAGCAAGTCCTTAAAAGCCTCCCCCTCGTACACACATTTTCCTAGAACACCCGGTACCTTTCTTTGTAAGCTAGCTAGGGGCAATATAGACATTTTACTGCTTTTACTTAATTTTACCATAAGCACCCTCTAACTTTCGACTTGCAACACTTTGCTCTTATATCTTTTGACTATTTTCGTTAGCAAAGAAGACAGAGGGTTCGAGATAACATTGTAAATGTTAAAACTTGATATCAAAAGGTTGGCCAAAATCTTGATCCATAACTGACACATTTGTTTATACGAACCCTTACAGTTAAAGACATACAAAACATTCATGTTATTTCATACAAGATCAAGAAAGGACACTATCATTTAAAAAAAACTTCATCTTCTTATTTTCTTCTCTTCTTCTACAACATCAAGAATAGATGAATTCAACAGATACGATTCCGCCTTCATCTATTCTCAAACTTCTTCTAAACTATAGTATTGTGACATTAAAGGAACAAGAATATTCAAACAAATAATTCATTATTGAATTATTTTTACGTTATTTTTTAAGATATCGCTTTTTATAAATTAAGATTTATATATTTGTTTATTTTTCTCAAAATTTGTCTTTAGTGTTTAATATATCACAATTTTGTTGTGTATTAAAGAAAAAAATATAAATTCAATACAAAATCATAAGAATAGAAAATTGTAAAAGTACAAACCTAATAAGTAAATTTTAAAACATAAATCTTTTACATAGATCGAAGTACTTCCAATGGTTTCGAGGCTATTCATGCCTCTTCTCTCCCTTATAAATTCAATACTTTCGAATTTGGAACTACTAATGAGAGGAGCTCTTGCAACACTTATCTCAATGGTTTCGAGGCTATTCATGCCTCTTCTCTCCCTTCTTGCATCGATAAAAATTGAATCTAGTCCCTCGAGTTCCAAAACATGAGGACGTGTGTAAATCCGGATTGCTTAGCGAGCAACAGTACCATCTCGCATGAGCGGTGCCAATTCGTGTTCATGTGATTCATATCTATATACCAAATCAACTTAACCTAACAAGTTAAACACTCACTAGCAAGGTTCAAAATTAAGTTATGACAAAATTTAGGGGTTTCCAAGTAACTATATTTGCATATACTCCCTCCGTCCCGTAATACTTGACACAGTTACTGTTCCGCACGGGAATTAAGGAAAAAGTAAAAAGGTTGATGTGTTGTGAGTGTAGATAGTTAAGTAGGAGAGAGAATGAGTGGAGAGAATAGTAAATTATAATGGTGTTGTGAGTATTAAAATAATGTAGGAGAGAGAATGAGTGGAGGGAATAGTAAAGATTAAAAACTTTTCATTTAGGAATTTTTAAGATCGGTGGGGCCACGAAAATGGAAAAGTGTGTCAAGTATTGTGGGACGGAGGGAGTATATATATTCACCCCATGAAACCTCTGCCAAGAAGTTTGGTGGAGAGTCTCCCTGCACTCTCTCTCTATACATTTCCTAGAACTTTCATCACACCCCCTTCTTCCAAATCCACTAGGGCTATACATATACACATCTATTTCTATCTATGGGCTTAAATTAGTAGAGAAATTTTCCCATGCTAAAGGGCAAATTTAGGCCTATAATTTTACTAACATTTTAACTTTGAAAAAGATTTCTTTTTGAAGATCAAAGAGGGCAAAATATGGACTCCGATTTGTGGGCTCGTCTCTCTGTTCCTTCTTCAAGGCGCCAATCTCGATCTGGTACTGTTCTCTTGCTCTATCTGTTTACTGGAATGTGATGAAATTTGGAAGTGTGAATTGGGAAAATTTGTGAATACCCACTTGGGAAATGTTTTTAATTTTATTTTAGAAAACAATCTGTGCTTTAGTGTTTATTTGTTACTTCCATGTAGGATTATGCTCTTTTTTTTTAATGGGGTAATTAAAAGAAAATTAAAGATAGTGTTTTTCTTGTATTTCTTGAGAATTATTCGGATTTAAGAGTGTAATAAACTGTAATTTTTACTCCTATAATTGGTTTTAATGGTGCTAGCATTTATCCTAATGACTTTGGAAGAATTTCAAGAATTTGGTACTACACAGCTTGGAGCTTCGATTTTCATGGAAAACACACAGAAGTGTAGTGATTAGGCGTTTGCAATTTGTTAATTTTGGTATTATTATTCTAGTTTCCTAATGACAAAGAAAAGCAAGAATTACTCCCTCCGTCCCAAAATGAATGTCCAAAAAATTTTCAACCTGGTTGGTAATGAGTTTGGTGATTGACATATTCTTCTTTTCCTCAGGAAAACAAGTGAACTTTTATGGTTCAAGATTGTTATTAGATGAAATTGATTAGCACATTTGTTACATTTAGATGATTGGATTTTTTTTACTGGCTACGAGTTTACGGAGCTAGTTTCAGTATTAAAATGGTGCTTAATTTTTGTGTCTGCAGACTCTTTCCAGCTAGGTGATGAAATCGACGGTGATGATGAGTCAAGGCCAGAGTACATATGCCCTTTCTGTGCAGATGATTTTGACATTGTGGGTCTTTGTTGTCACATTGATGAAGAGCATACAGTTGAAGCCATGAATGGGGTACCTATTTCTTGATTTCGTTGTTATTTGAGTAGATTGGCAAAACATATAACTTTTATTAACTTGGATGGTTTGTTATCCTTGCCAAAAACAATAATCGTACTCCTTTCACATTGTCAGAGGAATCCTATATTGAAAGTAAGACATTTTTAAGT
Organism: Adenophora triphylla var. japonica; assembly: GCA_022495995.1. Classification (NCBI taxonomy): domain Eukaryota; kingdom Viridiplantae; phylum Streptophyta; class Magnoliopsida; order Asterales; family Campanulaceae; genus Adenophora; species Adenophora triphylla. The sequence continues at coordinate 63,015 of JAFEMH010006240.1, read as the reverse complement.
GAAATTTCTGCCGTGTTTGACACAAATGGGCATTGTAGCCTTCTCGGAAGGAAAGAAGTTTTCTGATTAATGGAAATTTATAGCTTAAAGATTGGACTTAATCTCAGGTAATAGGGGAAAGGAAACCAAATGTGTTTTAATGGGGTGTGATTTGCTTCAATTATTTTCTGTTGTGATCATAATTCATGCTTAGAGGTGTTGGTTGCAGTGTGTTGAAAGTTTTACTCCCTCCTGAAATGATTGTCCATTTTTGTTCAATGACCTTGCTCATGATCACAAAATGGTCATGGAAAAAAATGGACACTCACTTCGGATTGGGGTGATAGTTTTCTAATGGGATTTTATTGTTGGCACCGGAAAGATGCTTGATTTTCGCGGGCATGAATTATTTTCACCTTGTCCCCATTCTACAAGCTCACTTTTGTTTTTTTGCTGCATCCATGATACTCCTTCCGTCCTATAATGGTTGTCCCATTTGACTATTCAAACATTTTAGTAACTCATTTTCATTTGCATCACTTTCCTTTATGAAGTTTAGTTATTACTCCATTAGTCCCATAACAGTTGTTATCACTGGACACTACTCTCTTTCTCTCCCTCTTCTTCCTTGTTGGGCAATTATGGAAGTTTAATGATTATAACCTATTAATTTTGGAAATGAGACTATCTTTTTGGGACAAACAAAAACAGGAAATGAGGCTATCATTTTGGGTCGGAGGTAGTATACCTTTCAACACATTTCTCAATATACTTGCGTTTGAAAAAGCTTTAATGCATGCTATATTAGTCTTCTGAAAAACATAGCACATGAAAGCAATATATAGAAATGAGCACTCTCTTATCAGTTGTGAAATTGTGGCGTATATTACATATTTATTTAGTTTATATGCTTTGGCATTTGCATGTTTGGAATAATGATGTTGTATACGGTGCTTGCATCTACAGGTTTGCCCGATTTGTGCGAAAAAGGTGGGAATGGATTTGGTTGGCCATATAACCATGCAGCATGGGAATCTTCTAAAAATATCCTTTTCATTATATTTATCTACCTTATTTATATCTTTAAATTTCCTTTCCTTTTGATTCAATCATGTTTAAAATACGCTCTTTAGTTTCGTTTTAAAGAAATTTTAACTAATGATCCTTTAGCATAGGAAAGCTTGAATGTCTTAAATTTCACTTTATGTTTTTCCTCGACTGGAGATTACGTGCAGCGAAAGAGGAGGTCCCGCAGGGGTGGGTCCAACTCGGCTCTTTCCTTTTTGAAGAAAGAATTGCGAGAAGGAAATTTGCAGTCCCTTCTTGGAGGGTCTTCGTCATATGCCGTTTCATCGTCAAATGCAGAACCTGATCCATGGTTATCTTCATTTATGTACAATTCCTCTGCGGCTAAGGAACCAACAAGTAGTCAACTTCATTCATCAGCTGATGCAAGCTCATTGGTGGACAATTCCATCAAGAATTCATCAGAAAGGTAAGGGAAATGGAAAAAAAAAATATCATGGTGTTTTTCTTGGTGTTTAAAATGGACCAAGTTTAGATTTTCCATATTAAGTAGATGTCAAATTTATTGCGACCTAGGATCAATTAGCTTTTGCCCGAGGTTTATGTGGTAACAAACATTCTTTGATGCTGATACTCCCTCCACCCCAGAATAAATGTGGCAGTTGACTAGTCAATTTTGTATCCCTTTCTTAATTTTTCCTATACTGCCCCATCTTCATATTCTGGGCATTTCGGTTTTCACTGTCCCATATGTGAGTGAAATCTTAAACAAAAGGTTCAAACATTTAAACATTTAGTGTCAAACTATATTCACTTTCGTCTTTACACGTTACACCCTCAAGAGTCCAGTGTCTACTTTTATTAATCTTGCTGAACTTGCAACTTGGTAATTCAACATGTCTTTGGCAACTTATTTTAAGGAATGGTAATTTAGGAAGATCAACAAACTTTATGTTCTATTTTTAGAAATGCGACATTTATATTGGGACAGACCATGGATTGTGTGACATTTATCCCGGGATGGAGGGAGTATTTAGTGGTGGCTCTTTGATGTTCTTTTGTTCAGCATCTGGTAGAGTATGTTTATAGCTAGCCTTCTATTTTTATTTTCCATATGGTGTATTATCTTTTCAGCTTAAAACCCTATTTTGGCCATGTATGGCAATTTCTAATTCTTGGTTTCATCATATACCTCAATTTGAGTATAAAGTGCATTAATACGCAAGGTTCATGTCTATTTATTAGTGTATTATTTTTCTGTTTTTGCTTTATTTTGTTTGATACTTCATCAATGCTTTTGGGCAACCATGTGCTACAAGAGCTCCCACTATACGCGGGGTCCAAGGAAGGGCCGAGCCCATACGAGCATATACTAAATCAAAATTTAATAACACTGTATCCTTTTCCCCCTCTTCACCTCCTTCACTCCAGACTCAGAAAATGGAAGAAATAAATAAAATCTCTATGCATGAACTTTCCTTCCATTTTAGTGTAGTTGAACTTTGAAATTCGACCTTGATTAAAGGTGGGATGGCAGTCAATTTATTCTTTCTTCTTTTCCTAAACATCGTCAAGTTCTTTAGGTAAGAAAATGAAGAGCGAAATGGATCAGTCACACAGTTGCATACACCTTTAAGATAGGTCGAAAATTTAAAGTTTGCGTAATGCCATTTTCACCTATGATTTAGAATGAAATGTTTGCAAGTTGCCTCTACATGTTTGTTGTGTGTGTGTGCGCTGTAATTCCAGATTTTTTTTTTTTTTGCTTCCCATCTCCTTACCAGCTAATGGTTGCCTCTCCGTTTTATCCTAATTACAGAGAATAATGCTAATACCACTCCTCGTCTCAACTTCCAGTAATGTTCTTTAAGCTTGTACATGAGGCTTAGTGTATTGTTCCCGTGAACTTATCTGTTGAATAGTCTGGTTCGAACTATGAATAACATTAACCTTTGTTGTATTTACTTGCACGTCAGAGTTTCTACTATAATCTGACACTTTTCTGGAAACAGGAGTGTCCATCAGCAATCTCCCCTCTCTGACAAGGACCAAAAGGAGAAGGCTAAGAAAAGTGAGTTTGTTCAAGGACTGCTCTTGTCTACTTTTCTTGATGATGAATATTTATAGGGGACAAAAAATGAGCCGGAAATTATCAGCTGCCTATGGTTTACGGGTTTCCTGCTATTGGTGGAAATGTAGTCTCGGAGAGAGGGAAGAAGTTGAAGAGGGGTTAACACTGGTTTTCATCAGTGGAGATAGTTAGGCGAGCGGAAGTTTGTATTCTGTACTATATTTAGTACTTACTATTATGTGCATAATGAAAAAAAAAACTTATTGTAGCTCAAGTGCTTCCTTTAGTAGAGCAACCCTGCATGCCTTTTGTGTTTATGGCTCTTGAAAAGTAGTCAGTGTGTGTGTGTGTGTGGCACCCACTTACATGGCTACAAGGCTGCAAATTATTTGGATTCGACCCCATCACACTCATAAGTCAACTACTTGGACTCAGTTCCATGACACCCACTTACATGGCTACAAATTACTTGGATATGGCTCCATGAACCACTTTACCATGTGGAGAGAAAAAATGGACCACGAAACAAGAAGACAGTCGAACAAGTGCCCCACAGGTGATAGCTCTTTTCGACCAAAACATGGTCCTGCTCAGGCATCCCAATTCATCTCAAACTGAAATGGGACTCCTTTACTTGCTTGTAGCAAGTCCTCCGTGGCTCCTGGCTCCTATAAGTAGTTACTTGGATTTCGCTCCACAGCACCCATAAGTCAACTGCATAAATCCATAAGTCAACTACTTCGCTTCAGCTCCATGGCAGCTATAAGTCAACTACTCCAATCTAAGTCGACTACTTGGATTCGGCTCCATGGCACTCACAGGTCAACTACTCACAAGTCCTACGACGTACATGGCTATGAGACCACTAATTGGATTCGGCCCCACCATAAGTCAGTCTTACGACTGAAATGGAGCTCTTTCACTTGTAGTGACTGACAACAAGCAGCAAGTCCTCTGCCAAAGTGTCACAAGTACATGACATATGGTCATTTCTGTAAATCACGCATAATTTGGCTAAAAGAAAGTAAGATTATTCTTAAAACTGTACGTACAAGTATTAGGTACATTCTAAAACAGAGTGTACAAATACACCACTAAGTCTTCATCATCATCATCTTCATCGTCATAAAACAGACGGACCATATTATAAGCTGTGATTCATTCAAGCAAAACCCAAAAAAAAAAAAGTCAAACTAAGTCAAGGTAGGGTCATCATCTATAGCCCCTCTTGAATCCAAATACTGTAGTCTTTTTCACCAGTTTTGATTACCAAGGGCACATACTTAAGAAGTTTACCCTTAAGAGAGAAAGCATATTTAGGATGAGGACACACATTTCCCACAGAAACCAGTAACAAAAACCAGGAAAACTGTACTGAGGTTTGACTTTTAAAAACATCCATGAAGGCATTGCTTGAACAAAAGCTGGCCCCACTTTTACCTCCAGTAGGAGCTGTGGGACAGGAAAAATGAGTAGTCTGGGTGGCTAACATGCAAGAGACGGAGCCAATTGTCAGCTGCGCGTAAAAGGGAGTTGACTTTTTGACATCCGTGGGCTCCGGTCTGGTTCCAATCGGATACTTTGAACTTGTAAGCAGCGAGCCCAAAGATTGGTAGCGATAGCCTTAAAGGCATCCCAGCATTCTGAACCTCCTTAGCTACTGAATTCTGGACATGTGGCCAATCGGAGCTTGAACCTGTGTGATCAAGGCAAACATATGATGACTGACACACACACAGAGACATGTATTCCCTCCGTCCCAAAATGAATGTCCGAAAAAACATTCAAATTTACTCTTGATCAAGAGCAAATCTGAAATTTGTTTGAACATTCAATTTGAAACGGATGCAGTATATTAAAAAGGTTGGACATGTGACCAATCAGAGTTTGAACCTGTGTGATCAAGGCAAACATATGATGACTGACACACACACAGACATGTATTCCCTCCGTCCCAAAATGAATGTCCGAAAAAACATTCAAATTTACTCTTGATCAAGTGCAAATCTGAAATTTGTTTGAACATTCAATTTGAAACGGATGCAGTATATTAAAAAGGTTGGATGAAAGGATGAACGTACTTCCAAAAGGTGTGGACAGAGAATGGAAAGTTAAAAAAGAAGCATCGAGATTCTGCAGCGATGGACCAACGGGTATCCTGTAGATGGGATACCTACACGAGAAAGGCATACAAGGACTACTTCAAAAACATAAGCTTAAAGATTTTCTGGGTTCCGCTTTTATCTTTGTTTTACTTCACTTATAATTAGTGATCAACAGTAATAATTCTCAAAACTAAGGGTAGTCACGGTAATTCCTTTCATACCTTGAGATGTTTGTCTTTCAAACATGGAGTAAACACAAAAGAAAAGTCCAACCCAAATGAGAGCTTACCATGCCACAGAAATCCAGCTTGCAGGAGTCAGATCACAGCTTTTATATGTCTTCAGCTCCGGAAATTGAGACGCAAGAACCGATATCTGTTCAGATACAATCATGCCAATGAAACACTCATATCAGCAATATAATAATACCGAAAACGGATGTCCATTCTTAATTTTATTTTTGGAAGGAGGAAAATAAGGAAGTTGGCTATCAAGCACTTTTAGTAGCACATGTACCTTAACGCTCTTATCATTAACACTGTATACAATCGGATATGTTAGTTGACAATGGTTAATTTAGTAACTTCACACAAAAAAGGACACTCATTTTTAGACAAATGTAATTTGAAGATGGGATTATTTTAGAACAAAGGAAAGAGTAAGCATATAAAAGTTTCACAAAACTTTAAATGCCCAAGAAAGTAAAAGACTTACCTTGTCAGCCAAAGGTTCCCGATTGAACGGAGGAACGTGCTCGAAGTATTCAAAGATAAGCAGACCAGGGGGATTGCTTATCTCACTTTCATCGTTTGCGGAAACCATGAAGGTATCTTCTTTGAGTGATTGTTGATTATAACTTTGGGCTGTGGTGTTACTTTTGTTCTTTGGGACCCAAACCTTTTGAACGCCATTTGCTCCAATATTGGCGCCAGATTCGCTACTACCCTCGCTACTTGTGGCTCGGGATGACTCAGCATCACTCTCCTCACCAGGCCTCCTGTCAGAAATGGCAAGGGAAGTGGTCATGCAATTAGTTATCATCATCATCATATATATATAGAGAGAGAGATAGATAGATAGATATATATATATATAGAGAGAGAGAGAGAGGACAAATATTTGAAAGTGAACTTCCATGTTTTTCACAAATTTTCCATATGTACTAAAATTAGACAAAATGAGATGTGTGCTTTGATTCAGTGTTCAAGATTCTCCCACACCCTAACATCGTCCATCTCCACTTACTGAAATATTGATGGGCAAGTTATCTTTGTTTTGCTCAGCAAGTCGTAATGATATTTATATGCACTTGGGGGAGAAGAGTAAATAGAAATTTGACCCCAAGCAATGAATAATTGGAGTTAATGCTCAAGTTGAAAGCTTTCTGGGAAAAAGATCTTTCAATGGAAATCTTAATCACTTCTGGAGTTTGACACTGAGCATTTACCGCAGGTGAAGATTTGCTCATTGACAAATAAGCTCAATATCCATATAAATTCATAATCATGCATCTAAGATATGCTAGCGATAAGAGAAAATAAAACTAACTAGGAAATAAACGATTTTATACAAACCCCATGTTCTCACAACCTCGCAGTTTAAGTAACAGAATAACTAGGAAATAAACGACTTACAGCCAATTTTGTATTTCATCTCACCCCAACTCAGTAATTAAAAAGTGTCATTAAAATAGAAATTAAGACTCACGCAATCTAGGAAACACAATCCAGCAAATTTTCAAATATAAACTGTCGAATTCAAGACAATTTTAATGACTAATATGGAATTGTCTAGGCACCAATAACGCTTTTAAAATGTAAAATATTTTTATACCGATATAAAAGTAACATTTCCCAGTAGATATTACCCAAGACTCCTTCTGAAAAGCCCTTTTGAACATCTTTTGAACTTTGATGTAGAAGTGAGCATCAAGGACCCAACTCTTTTAGGGTCCATCAGTTGGCTACCCAAAAGGGCCAAAACACGATATTTCGTTTATATAAACCAACATAATTAGCGAACTTTACCAAAACCACCTAATCAAAAGAGATAAAAGTTGAAAATATAAATCTTAAAAGCATCATAAACTTTGCTTGATTAAACTTTTCCCGGTAGATATTTGCCAAGACTCCTGAAGAAAATCCATTTTGAACATCTTTAAAATTTGACGTGCAAGTGAGCAACAGGGCCTGACTCCTTTAGGGTCCATCAGTTGGCTACCAAAAAGCGCAACATTTTCTATATATAAACTAACTTCATTAGCGATTTTTCACAAAACAACCTAGCAAAACCTATAGAGATAAAAGGTTGAAAGACATAATAAAGCTAAAAGCACCATAAACCTTGCTCGAGTAAAGAGATACAAGGCATGGAATCCAAAGATTCATTTTAAAGATCAAGAAAAATTGCATGTCTAGCTTCTGAAGAAGTTACTTACACAATTGATGCTGGTCGAGGTAAACATATCAATGCACTATTCAACGTAACAGACCATAGAAAAATATCGGACTGAAACGCAAAACCTAGTAGAGCCAGATTCAGGGAATTAACTGGATTCTTTATTTGGAACAGTCATAATTACGGAATACAGTGAAGTCAGATTAAATGCATTTGTAGGTGTGAGAGAAAGGTCGTAAGGGTTCACCTTACACTTGTGAAGGGTGTTGAAGGGTCAACATAGAGCTGAATACCAGACAAATATGGCACATAATATTGCACAACAGAGTCACTCTCGTTCAACACAAGCGGAACTCCAGCTCCATAGGCACTCCATTCCTTAAAGGATTCCCAAAGATCGCCAAGTATGAAGTGCGGGTGAAAACTGTCATCAAGAACCTTCCATCCCTTCATGCTAGTCTGCATATCGTCAAATCCAAAAGTTAGAACAATGTATCAACAATAGAATACTCCCTCTGTCCCACAATTAATGTCGCATTTATTTTATGTTAGTCCGAAGGAACATTGAGCAATAATTTTAGGTTAATTTAATTATCCTAATAAAAACATAAAACTTGTTATTGATACACCAATATAAATACTATCAATAACAATTTTTAAATTTTCTTTAGGATGATTAAATTAACCTAAAATTATTGTTCAAGGTTCTTTCGTACAAAAATACAAAAAAGTGCGACACTTATTATGGGGCAGAGGGAGTAGTAAATTGAAGATTCAAACGAATTTGGTATCAAATATCATCAATCGCAAAATGGTCGCCATCATAGCTGTTATGAGTATATGTATCGTAGTGGTTATTTATCACCCGAGTCGGATGGCATATTGCACACTTCGTACTGGTCATATGGTACGACATCGATTCGAAGTCGTCGGGTCTGCATAGACTCAGGGCGAACCTAGATTTAAAGCTCAAAAAAAGAAAAACTTTATCTTTTCCCAAATGAAACTGATCAATCTTGGGGTGATTTTAAGCCTCTATGGCGTGCCTCTCAATTTTATCCCTCTCCAACTTATTAAGACTTCTGATCAGGTGAAACTGAACATTCACTCTTAAAAAGATTTAGGCTAGTGATATTTCGTTGAAATATCGAACAAAAAATAGATTAAACTCCTGCTTGGGAACGTTGTAAAAATTTGGTAGTAATATGGTGCAAACTATCATAGAGAAGTCAAATGTCGGGTGTGGGTGTGGGTGTGTGTGTAGGCTGGGGTGACGGTGGGACCAATTGGTTGATTCCTGTCAATATTATTGCATTTAGGTTAAAATCAAGTCACAAATAGAATACCTAATTATTTCAGATATTAATTATATTCTTGAAAATAGGTTTTTTTCCGTATCCTAAGATACGATACTCGATATCAATTCAGGGAACTCTTTCAATTATTCCCTATATGGAAACTGATCTCAAATACACCTTAATCGTCACGATATTTCTCTTATTTACCCTACTATTCCGCTAAACGACATTGAATAAAAGGGTACCCAAAAACATAAAAAATTAACTAAGAAATTAAACAGTTTTTGAGTCCATTCGGTTGTTGACTGAATCAAACTATAAACTCATGCAAATCATTTCAAAATCACTAAAGCTTTTAACATTCAAAAGAATAAACTCAATGCCCAGAAGGAAGATCCTACCAAAAAAAAAACACATTTCACATATGGCTTTAAACTCAAATTTTCTCCGCACCAAATGATATCAAATTTAAATGCATATATTAACTTTAAATGTACATCAAATTTAAATGTATATCAAATTTCCAGATGGCTTAAACTCTATTAATTAGTCAATTGAGTAATAATTGTAAATCTAGCAAGTCTGAATTTTCTCACCATCCAAATAACAGAAGAAAAAAATCAATAAAATAGATCAAGATTAGCAAAAAAAAAAAAAAAAATCAATTCCCATTATACCTTAGAGAAATGCTGGGCAGAAACAATCGGAGTGGTGTGCTCCAAGAACCGATCTAAATTAGTCAAACAGGTACCACTGTTGACCACATTCAACGGCGCCGTTTGCAAATGCGATTGCTCCTCCGCTTGGTTCGGTTGCACTTTCTGCTGCTGCTCTTGTACTTGCAGAACTCCCTCCTCCTGCTGTCGCTGCCGCTGCTGCTGTTGTTGATTGAACCTCCTCATCGCCGGAGGACTGTAAAACCGGTCTTCCCGAACCCGATTCCGACCCGAAACCGACATTACAGGTAACTTTCCCAAATCGATTCCTTGCTTTGATCACAGAAAGAAAAGGGTTTCAGCTTCTTCTGGTTAAAGGGTGAAATTCTTGATTAAAATCTGTGGGTTTTTCTGAATTTTCAAATCAAAAGGGTTTTTGAGGGTTTATTATAGAATCAAAGGCATATAGTTTATGTATAATTTTTAGGGTTTTTGAAGAGAGAATTTGAGGAGAGAGAAAGGGTTAGTGAATTGTGAGATTTTTTATTCGTTTGGGGTTTGGATTATGAAGAGTCGTGAGAATGGAATTAAGGGTAAAACTGAGTAATGAAAAGGATGGTCTACCTTTATAGTTATGTACCTCATTGTAGGTGATTACAACTTTATATCCTATTGACAAATATTGGAAAATAATTTGACTTATTATCTAGATACTCGGTTTATTTTTTGGTTCTTGGTATTTAAGTATCATTGTTAGTAAAAAAAATTAAAAAAAAATGTGAAGAAAAATAGATATATCTAGGAGAAATGTGGTGGAAAATGATATATTATTAAGTCGATCAAGGTGAAAATGAAAATAATTTAGTCGAAATATATAGATGACTTACAGTATCGTGACGTGTAATGTTGTAACTGTAAGTAAAAAGGTCAAAGAATTTTTCATTAATTTCTATTGTCAAATGCCGATTGATCGTGTCTCGATGTTTCTAAATAGGAATTTAACTGATTTTATACAATAACTTTTTTAGGGTAACATGTTTTTATATGATTGTCGTTACAATTTCAAAGTAATTCGGAAAGCTTTTGAATATGGAGTTTAGGGTTGTCGACATTTCTTTTTATTGGTTTTATTATGTTTTCCTCGTATATTCTTACCTATTCTTGAAGGTGTAAAGTAAATTAAAAATCATCAAACGATAAAAACATCAAAATTATTTAAGAAACAATAATATATACTCCCTCCGTTCCATTATTTACTTCACCATTTTGGCTCCGGCACGCAAATTAAGAAAATGGGTGGAAAGAAAAAATGTTGTGAAATGTTGTGAGTGTAATTTGAAAATAGGAGAGAGAAATTTGAAAATAGGAGAGAGAATGAGTGGAGGGAATAATAAATTATAATGGTGTTGTGAGTATTAAAATAATGTAGGAGAGAGAATGAGTGGAGGGAATAGTAAAGATTCTTTGCCAAAAAAGAAAAGGTGAAGCTTTCAATGGGACACTCAAAATGACAAAAAGTGAAGTTATTAATGGAACGGACTGAATATATATATATATATACTAGTATATACTCCCTCCGTCCCGGTAGAAGCGTCACCCTTTTAGGGGTGGCGCGCAAATTAAGGAAAAGTGTGGGAAGAAAAAATGTTGTGAGTGTAATTTAAAAATAGGAGAGAGAATTAGTGGAGAAAATAGTGAATTTTAAAAGTGTTGTGAGTGTAGAGGAGAGAGAATTAGTGGAGGGAATAGTGGATGGGATAATAAAATATTAATAAAAGTTTCCTTTTTAGGAAAGGGTGACGCTATAAACGGGACGCCATTTTGGGTAAAAAGTGACGCTTCGGCCGGGACGGAGGGAGTATATATTCTTTCTGGTATATACTTTCTTCTTCTTTCTTGTTTTTGTGGAGTATATGTATACTAGAATAAGTCCGTGTTCGAGGACACATTAATTTTTTTTAATTTTTATTTTTTTTAATTAAGCCCGTGTCCGATGACACTTTTTTTTTAAAAGGACAAAATGGAAAACAGACAAATTAGTGAGGGCAAAATGGGAAATTCATCGCTTGAAACTATTCATAGAACTGTTCATGATGAGGTGGACATCCCTCATTTATAATATAGATACTCCCTCCGTCCCATTTGAAGTTTGACCTTTTGTCAAAACGGGTGTCCCGTTAAAAGCTTCACCTTTTCTAAAATGGCAAAAAAAAATTACTATTTCACCCACTAATTCTCTCTCATACTTTACTTTTATACTCACAACACCAATCAACTTTACTATTCCCTCCACTCATTCTCTCTTCTATTTTACTTTTATACTCACAACACTTTCTCCACTAACTTTTTTTCTTAATTTGCTTGCTACCTTCAAAATGATGAAGGTTTAAATGGGACGGAGGGAGTATATACATACTCCCTCCGTCCCATTATATGGTTCACACTTTTGGTTCGGTATGCAAATTAAGAAAAAAGATAAGTGGAGAAAATGTTGTGAGTGTAAAAGTAAAATAGGAGAGAGAATGAGTGGAGGGAATAGTAAATTTGAAAAGTGTTGTGAGTATAATAGTGAAATAGGAGAGAGAATGAGTGGGTGGAATATTAAAAATTCATTGTCATTTTAGGAAAGGTGAAGCTTTAACGGGACATCCATTTTGACAAAAAGTGAAGCTTGAAATGGGTCGGAGGGAGTATATGAGATTTGTTAGGATACCCACAGTAGGAGTACCTTAACAACTAATCTATTTTTTGTTGACTAAAATGACCTTTCATCTTGTACATGAACAAAAATAAAGAAGGGATATTTTAGGCAACAAAAAAATGGGTTAGTCGTTAAGGTACTCCTAATGTGGGTATCCTAATATATACTCCCTCCGTCCCAGCGAAAGAGTCGGTAAATTTGTCCGACACGCAAAATAAGAAATGTGATGTAGGAAAGAGAAAAAGTTTAAATGTTGTGAGTATGAAAAATTAAATAGGAGAGAGAATGAGTGGGAGGTGATGTAAGAAAGATAATGTTGTGAGTGTAAAAGTAAAGTAGGAGAGAGAATGAGTGGAGAGAATAGTGATTTAAGGTTTCCTTTTTGGGAAAGTGGCTTTTTAAATGGGACGCCCAAAAAGGAAATAAATGGCTCTTTCGCTGGGACGGAGGGAGTATATATATACTCCCTCCGTCCCGGAATAATCTTCACACTTTCCCTTTTGGGCGTCCCAAAACTTACTTCACACATTTAAAACTTACCTAAAATGGAAAGGAATCTTTACTATTCCCTCCACTCATTCTCTCTCCTACATTATTTTAATACTCACAACACCATTATAATTTACTATTCTCTCCACTCATTCTCTCTCCTATTTTATTTTCACACTCACAACACTTTTAATATAATACTCCCTCCTTAAAACCAGTGCAAACAGTGTTTGTGAACTATGTTCTGGGACGGAGGGAGTATATATATATATGGGATTTGTTAGGATACCCAC
>JAFEMH010006240.1:0-40000 GCA_022495995.1 Adenophora triphylla var. japonica | reverse complement strand
TCGGTAGGCACAATACTCGCTCTTGAAGGCCGAAGGCACTCTCTCAGTCAATCTCCTTTTTCCACGTAATTGCAGGTTCATCATCTTATATTTGTGTTTATGTTTAGATATTGGTTAAATGATATTGTGTCAAAAGCGGGTAAAAGTATACTCCCTCCGTCCCATAGAAATATAGACTTTTGCCAATGCACGGAAATTAAGGAGGAAGTATTATATTGAAAGTGTTGTGAGTGTGAAAATAAAATAGGAGAGAGAATGAGTGGAGAGAATAGTAAATTATAATGGTGATGTTAGTATTAAAATAATGTAGGAGAGAGAATGATTGGAGGGAATAGTAAAGATTCCTTTCCATTTTAGGAAAGTTATATATTATTGTGGGACGCCCAAAAAGAAAATTTTATATATTATCGTGGGACGGAGGGAGTATTCATCAAAATTAGTTTTATTAATTTTAAACTGATTTATTACTATATAATTTCCTTTTTTCATTCTAAGCTATGATCACATTTCTGCATTTTATATTGGGGATTACCCCTTCACGTTTTCATGTGTATATGTTTATACATGTACTATATTGCTTACTTGAGTTCACCTTTTAATTTGGGATAAGAATTGGCCTGTTCGTCTTAAGTGTATCTTTTGTAATTTCTGATTTTTTTTTTAAAAAAAATATTATATTGTGTTCATGCAACTAATTTTCCCTCTCATCTATCTGCTTTTGGTGTTGTAGCTAGAATGCCCCTGTTAGGTTATCATTTGTGTTTTTCTTTTGATTATTTATCTCCCTCTACATCTCAAATTGTGTTTTGCAATCTTCTTTTTTATTTTTGATCTCCAACTAAATCTCAAACAAATGATTCATTCTACAAATGGCAAAATGATTTGATTTATGCAATCTTTTTTTCCTTTTTAGTGTTTACAAAATTTTCTTAATGCTTTAATCACATTTCAGTTTTGATTTTTTTGTTCCGTAAAGATGTTTCTATAACTCTCTTGATCTCTTCTTCAATTTTAAATTCATGTTCTCTGTTTTATCCTGAATTTTGTCGTGGGTATATGATATTGATTGATTAATAGACTGATTTGTATAAGTGTGTGTTGTGTTTACTGAGTTCCTTCACTTTTTAGTTTTTGTTAATTTGACCAAAAAATGCATAAATAATAATTAGTCTAACCTTTTGGATTGTTGAATTTTAATATCTTCCCCGTTGTTAATCAATACTCCCTCCGTCCCAACTCAAAAGCCACAAATTTTCTTTTTGGGCGTCCCATTTAAAAAGGCACTTTCCCAAAAAGGAAACCTTAAATCACTATTCTCTCCACTCATTCTCTCTCCTACTTTACTTTTACACTCACAACATTCTGTTTCTTACATCACCTCCCACTCATTCTCTCTCCTATTTAATTTTTTCATACTCACAACATTTAAACTTTTTCTCTTTCCTACATCACATTTCTTATTTTGCGTGCGTGGCACAAATTGTGCCTTTTGGCCCGGGACGGAGGGAGTATATCTCTACTCCATTTTGTGTTTACTTTTTTAAATTACAGAAAGAGTTCTGATTATCATAATTGGATAATCCCACAGGACCGATCCTGTTTGAAATTATGTCATATTATAGTGATATTAGATAATGGATTCGAGGTACGTAGCTTTTGCACATGAAATGGAAAAGCATTTTGACGTACACTTCAAAGAGCACTCATGCCTCGAGCTTTTAATTGTCCGAGTTATAGGCTTTGTTGCGTCTCTTTATATTTTCCTTTTTGCAGATGACTTAATTTTTTTTTTGAATGAATTCACTAAAATTTGGTAAGATTCTTTTTTTTTTCTTTAAAAAAAAAACAGAAAAATCGATTATAAATAAATGATCATTTTTTAAAATTATTTAGTATACTCCTTAAAAAAAGGTTTTGGGGTTTATATATACTCTTTCTTTCAAAAAATTTGAATTGGGTTTTTTTTTTATTTATGTGCATTCCAATTTAATATATTTATTTTTCTCTTTTATTTTATTAGGATCATTTATTTAAGGAGTGTATATTAACATAATAATTACTATTATATATAATTAAGTTTTTGAACTAATTTAGAATCTTTCAAAAAAAAAAAATTTAGAAAAAATGTTTGTACCTAAATCAATTAAAAAATCATTCGTCATGATTACTTAAATTTTTGTTTCGAACTTTGGGTAAAAATATGATAGGGGATGGGTTATCAATTATAATTATTATTAATTATTTATATGATTAATGGGTTGGGTTGGAATTACAAAAAAAGAATAATGGTAAAATGGGATTAAAAAAATATTTTTTACTAACCCTCAATAGATACTGGTCCGGATAATCGATTTCGCATATTCTCTACGACAGTTACACAAACAAACCACTCTCCATCAAATGAAATGCTGATTACGAAACAAAATAATCATCAGGATGTTGAGTATATATTTTTTATTTTTTTTTGGATGAGAGAAAGGTGATTTCATCATTTCTTTAATTTGTATAATGTCATCGTGCCAGTGACATGGGTAAAAGAATACTAATTTTTAACATTATAAAGTAAAAAACATGAATTAGTTGAGTTGAAGGATGAACATTGCAATTTTAAAAGAAGCTCTTTAGATTTACTACCAATTTTCGTTAAAAAGTAACAATTTGTCCATTTTTACACATTGTAACAATTTAACAAACATTGGAATCGAACCGTAATAGATTGTCTCTTTTGAGTTAAGATAGTTAAAATATAAATTTTACCCTTATTGAAAATTGTATTTATATTTGATGAGTGAACTAATGCATGAGAGATTTATAATTCTTTTATCGTATTGATTACTAGTACTCAAAAGCCCGTGCCAATGGCACGGGTCAGTACAAAAAGGTAAGCAGTGGAAAAAATGATAAGTAGAATAAAACAGCTTCTCCATGAGTTGTCTTATGCCTGACTATCAATGTACATCAATTATGCCTTACATCCTTGATTACCCTTTACGTAGAAATCTATGACAGTTTAAAAACTTGAAAAATAAACGAATGACTAAAGGCATTCTCAAAAGAGGCACTGAAACTAAGAACATGCTTCAATTATTCGAAGACAAACAATCATAAATTATATATTCTTTAGAGAAATAATATAGAAACAACTTTTGATATTTGTTAAAAATAAAACATTAATCAGTACCTCCACTTCGTACCTCCACCCCATCAAATACTCTCCTTCTCCTAATCCCAAATCACTCGAATGGGAAAATGGGGGGGGGGGGGTGGAGGGTGTTTGAGTTATGTACAATCCGTTACAACCTGTTCAATTTACGTGTCACACAGCACGGCCTCGGGTAAACAAAATAAGTTGAAATCCCAAATAATACAATTCTCCACAAAATCAATTCAAAGCAATTGCAACCCAATTCAAAACTACAGAACCCTCGACGTATTATGTGAGCCTATTTGATGTGTAAGAGAACAAAAAAACCATGACATCCAATGTAGTAACAATTATGTACACAAATCCCAAATCCCAATTATTTTTTCCAAGGCAATGAAGTTATACAATATTTCATAACAGATCGTCTCATGGGCCAGAAATCATCACAATTGATTTAGTTACTCCATTCACTCCATTCACAATTCAATGCCTGTAATATAAAGAAATAGTGATCAGAGCCATTACACATAGCCATGACAAAGGAAAAATATTTAGCATAAAAGGTCGATCACAAATTCAAAAGAATTGCAAATATATTCTCCCTTCATCCAAAATAAAATTCCAAATTTGCTCTTGAATTTTTGTTATATGTTGAATCCATCACATGAGTAAAAATTGTATCTTTTTGGTTCACTAAAAAATATTTCAGTTCCCAAAAATCTTAACTTATTCCCACTTGTGTTCTTGGATAAAAGCTGATAAAGCATCCCAACAATAGCAATTCTAATATTCAAAATTCCTATGAGCAAAGTATCAAAGCATATTACCATTAAAATTGATTCTGTGTGGATGACAAAACAGGGGAAGCGCAGAAACCATCTAAAGTGAACAAACGAAATCCTTAACCTGATAAAATATGAAAGAACAATTTGGAGACATTAAAATAGTGCAAAGTTAATCCCAAATTATCATAACTAAAAAAACCCTAAATCTCTAAAAGAAAATCTCAAGAACAGACCAAGTAATCATTACCCGTTTAGTTGCAGCACTTCACATTTTAGGAAATTGTCTTGCCACTATCCCATTTCTCAACCTCAAGAGTCCTGAAGCTCCTCATCCAAACTATCCACCAAGCTCTTGAGATCCAAATCTGTTATTATCTAAAAAAAAACCTCTCGATGACACAAATTTTTTTCATCAGTAAAGCAATAATATAGTCAGATGTGAGATGTTGTAAATAATATGGTACCAAAAAAAAAAAAAAACTAATTTGTAAAGATTACGATTACAGGGAAGAAAAAAAGGTTTAGGAAGCAATATACCACTGCAGCCCAAGATTGATTTTAATCTGTTTACAATATCTCCTGCGGCCAAATAGATGTGCGCGAATTCATAGGAAAAAGGAAACAATAACTATAACAAATTGTGAAATTAAGAATAAATTGAAAGCACATGCAGATTAATTTTGAAAGAACTTACTGAATCCAAAATTTTACTTCCACTGTCCTAAAATAATGATGTGCATAACCTTCAAACTGAGACTTTATGAAAATTCATGGAGCGCAATAGAAATGGAACAAAAAAGACATTTATCAGTGCCTTCCAAAAATGATGCATCTACAATGGTGATTGCAGAAAACACAACAGCAACATTTCTCAGCTCCACTTCTAAATATATGGCAAAGAATCCCCATCCCTAGTTAGCCGAGGCCACCATAACAAATATGACCCGAAAGAAAAAAATTAAAAAAAAAAAAAAAAAGAAAAAAAAAGAAAAAGAAAAAAGACCCTTAATAAAATAAATCTTGCTAACTTCTTTTTTCCTAATCAGTGGCTACAGTACATGAAGATCGACTCTGACAGTTGTGAAATATATCATTTGTTCACTATACCCTCTACCAGAGATGATTGAAGTTTAGGCAAAACTTCAGAAACCACATTTTACAAAGCAACACGGTTAATAATTCGATTCTTGTTTTCATTTACGATCATTTCTGAGAGAAATGTGATTTCTTCAGCATCTATATTTTGTTCAAGCAATTCATTCCAAAATTTATCATCCTCGTTAATGTTTGACCCCCTCAAGAGTTCAATGACTTTCTTCAAGGTTGCAACATTTCTACCAGCCCCACAACCCATTGCAGTTGCAGCACCCACGGCATTTGCAAATGTTAATGTGTAAACCAAAGGCATATTGTGGATATAACCATATGCTATTATTCTTTGCCTCACATCTTGTCCCCATGACCAGCGGTATCAATGACATTAACATGTGGAATTTAAAACAATATAAATTATTACTAACCAACCAATATAAAGAAGCAGAAAAAGAGATGGAACTCTAGCAGGAACCCAACTTAAAACTGGAACAAAAATGTTTCATGGCATTTATACCCCTAAATTAGAAGATAACTAATGTACATGAATTCAGGAAGAAGAAGATAACTAATGTACATGAATTATATAAGTTAAATCTCTCCTTGAACAGAAAATACTAAAGATACTTAATCAATTAGTTCAGAGATTAACAAAAAACGGAATCAAATATAGAAATTCAACATCACAAATAAAAATTAAAACAATAAACGGAATCAAACCCTAGAACCCTAGAATCTTCAATTTTTGGACCCAAAATCAAGGAATCCAATCTGATTTCAATCTGTGGTTTCTCTGTTTAAGTGATTACAGTTTCATGGCTATGGAGTCAGATGATTGAGAGCCATCACCATATTCATAACAAACACCAACAACAATCTTAGATTTTCAACAAATCAACAACATCAAAAAAAATTAACAATAATTCAAGAAACCCTATGTCTGCTAAGAGTCACTTGGCTTCATAAACAGAAATCAAGAAACCCACCGTCATGTGGCTGAGGATCTCGTCGGGAAGCGTCTGTTTGCACAGATCCCCATTGGCGTTGGTCAAGATTTTCCATATCCTCCCTCATCTGAGTCGGTGCAAGCTTTTCCAAATCCTCCACCGGACTTGAAGGGGCCTGATGTGTGGAAAGGGGGATGGGATGGCTTTTGCGTTCTTTGAACCCAAACCCATATAACTCAAATGCAAATAAGAGTGTAACTGTTGCCGGTAGAGGAGAAGAGAGGATTGTGGAGGATGAGGGTGACAGTTTGAGGAAGAGGAGGGTTACAGGAAATCGTCAAAATGACGATAGATTAGAGGGAGAGAAGAGATCGTGGGTGGGTGGGTGGGTGGGTGGGTGGGTTTAAGATGCTCACAGCTGTCGGATCAGATTTCCAACTTTTAATCACAGCCATCACTTATCCAAGGATAAGAGGTAGTTTTTACCTTTGTCTATTGTATTATAGATATATTTTTTTAAAATTGATTAAAACGACAACTATTTTGAATCAAACGGAAAATAAGTTAAACATGTTCAAGTGTGTGCGTTTTCTAATCAGCCGTTGATCATATGATTATTGGGATGCATTATATTATGGAATATTTGTTTTGCTTAATAAATGTGTTAATTGATTTGTAAACGTTTTTTTAAACTTATTTGTAAATGTTTTTAAGGAATGTAATTTATTTATTTGTATATCGACCTTATTATAATAAGAGTATATTAAAATTATTTCCTAATAAATAAATAATAGCATAGCTTATCACTTTTAAAACTTTCATTTTATTTTCTATCATGAAGAATGATTATTGATTCAAGTAGTTGTTATTATAGTGGAATGGAAATAATGAAAAATACACATTTATTCTTTTGTATTATTATTATATGTATAAATTTCCTGAAAAGAGATTTGTGTCACGTGACAGTGATGATTAAATTATTGAAATAAAATGTTAGATTATTAGTATAAATTAATCATAGATTACTCAATCTGGTGAGAGATTATGTCAATTAATTAGAATCATATTATGATAATCGGATTTTCATTTTAAAAAATATTAAAATTTAAGTCAGTTGACCACCAAAAACAAAATGAGATAATTATCACTTCGGAGGAAGTTTAAATTTTGATAGTTTGTTCAACGATGCACTAATATTCATATTTTTTATCAAACTTTTATTAACTTAACCATTAAATTTAAATATAATCATGTAATAGAAAGTACCAAATACTCTCTTCATTTCAGTACAAACTACACACTTTTCTCATAAATTAAAAATATTTTATTATTTTTATATTGATAGAATCCAGAGTGTCGTATACTTTTTCTCTCTTTTACCTTAAAATCATATTTACAACACCTAATTTATCAACATTTTTTTTTAATTATCGTGCAAATAATAAATACTCCCTCTGTTCCGCTTAAGTTGCAACATTTTGCCATTTTCGACATTTCACTTAAGTTGCAACATTACCAAAAAAGGAAACTTTTTATTATTTTTATAATTCTCCACTCATTCTCTCTCTTCCTCACAACCACTCATTATTCTCCACTCATTCTCTTTCTTCCTCACAATCACTCATTATTTTCCACTCATTCTCTCTCTTCCTCCCAACCACTCATTATTTCTCTTTCTTAATTTACGTGCTTCAACCCTCGTGTTGCAATCTTAGCGAAACGGAGGGAGTATTTAGTTTGTATTTAGTTTGTAGCGTAACGAAAAAGAGAGTACTTAAATCACAATATTTTGGGGAAAACTAGTTTCTTCCTAAGTTATAAAAAGTCCTGTTTTTTTAAACTGCTCTTATATTCGTCAAATATTTGCAAGTTGAAAAAAATTGGACTTTTTATAATTTATGGAGAAACTGATTTCTCCCAAAACTTACTCTACTTAAATAGCTATAATAACTTTTACTAAAAGTATAACCAATAAGTAGGTACTTTATAAGCTTAGTAAGAGATGCTCTGGCATAAGGAATATGCTGAGAAATTGCTCAATGGGCAGAGAGTGAGACAAATTGTCGAAGCTTTTTTTTTTTTTTTGCAAGTCAAATTATTGTAATTGCTATCACAAATGTGTTGTATTTTTCCTTATTGGCTCCACCGTCAACATTGATGTCCTATCTACTTAATTTTTCCATTCCTAAAAATTGTTTTATATACTCCCTCCGTCCCATTACAAATCACACACTTTTCTTTTTGGATGTTCCACTACAAATTACACACTTTCTAAAATGACAAAAAATCTTTATTATTCCCTTCACTCATTCTCTCTCCTATATTATTTTAATACTCACAACACCATTATAATTTATTATTACCTCCACCCATTCTCTCTCCCATTTTACTTTTACACTCATAATATTTATATTATTATTTTTTTCTTAATCTACGCGTGAACAGTAAGTGAGTGAATTGTAATGAGACGGAGAAAGTATATAAAAAAATGGGCCCAATTAAGAAAGATGACTACTTTTTATGTAGGTTATAGCCACCTCCCCCCCCCCCCCCACCCCACCCCACATTCCATTATAAAAGGTTATTTTTGATTTTTTTAAAATTAATTTAATTGAACTTTCAAAAAATATAAAATTTATTATTGTAAGATATTAAAAAAATTGCAATTGATGCATTGTTTAAAATATTATCAATAATGAGTTTTAATTTTTAAAAAGATTAATTAAATAATACTCCCTCCGTCCCATAATAACAGTTACAGTTACTGTTCTGCACGGGAATTAAGGAAAAAGTGAAAAGGTTGATGTGTTGTGAGTGTAGATAGTTGAGTAGGTGAGAGAATGAGTGGAGAGAATAGTAAATTATAATGGTGTTGTGAGTATTAAAATAATGTAGGAGAGAGAATGAGTGGAGGGAATAGTAAAGATTCTTTGCCATTTTAGGAAGTGTGACTTATTAGTGGGACGCCCAAAATGGCAAAGTGTGTCACTTGTTGTGGGACGGAGGGAGTATATTATTTTGGTTAAAATCCAAAAAGATGACCTTTAAAGTGAGAATTTTTGTTTATGATCACGAGAGAAAGTCTTCCCTCTAATTTCTGGGGGGTTCGAACCCAGCATACCAAATTTCCATGTGCTCACGAGAGTACATATTGTCTTTATAGTATACGAGTATTTTTTTTAAAGGAGAAGTTGATTTTAAAATAATTTAATATGAAATTTTTTTTTTTTTTTTGAAGACATTAGTTAAGTAGAACAATCTATTTCTATGGAATCAATCTTGTTACAAGTTACGATTAAATTAAAAAGGGGCTATTGCCATTACATTTTTATCTGATGCAATTTAATTAAATTGGCATAATTATCTTTCACATTTTGAGAAGTAAAATGAAACATTGTAATAAAGAAATTATATCCACAAAAAGTTTTACACTTTCATTTATCCACTACAATTACTAATTATTTTGATCATAATCGTGAAACCTTTATTACATTGTTGAGTCTTATCTAACAACTTAAACTTTTAAATCAAGTAATAACTCTACATGGTATCAAAAGCGCAAGGTCTTGAGTTTGATTCCACCCGATTACAGTATTACCCGAATTTATGTGTGCAAAAATTGCACTGAGTTGGAATGCCCGAAAAATGTGGCATATTTGAAATTTGAAATGTCCGATAATGTGGCATGTGTGTAAACTCTCCACCAGGTCACACGTGAGGAGAAGTGTAAAAGTTTGATTACATTGTTGTTGAGCTTTCATCTAACAACTTAAACTTTTAGATCAAGTGATAACTTTACAATAATATTATTTGCTTTCAAACACTTATCTTATTAATAATAATAAAAAAAAAAATTGTCCTTTCCAGAACATCCAATAAAGAATTATTTTTTAGAGTAAAAAAATATCTTTAATTTATTTTTCGCCAAAATTTTTATTCATATTATTATCTTATATTTTCATTATCCACCGTATAATAACCAAACTACATGTAATCCATTACCTTTAGATCATTTTTTATACAAAAGGATTTTAAACAATAAATTTAGTTTAGTATTATTATTTTAATAAAAACCTAAAAACTGTTATTTATATTATTCATAATGTAGAATAAGTCAGTGACTCAACTCATAGGCATAGGCAGTGGATTGGTTAAGGGACCACACCGCATTTGTCGCAAAATCTGTTGGGATTTCTGAATAGGCTTCTTAAGGAAATAACAAAGAAAATGAGAAAGATAACGGAAATTGTAAAGACAAACTTAATGTAGTCGAGTCTTGTGTTTAACACAATTTCCGTAAGAAGTATTTGTCCCGCACTGGTGCTTATGGTTAATGACAAACTTCTCGTGAGATGCAACGACTTCTATTTGTTAATAGGAGCACTCCAAATTAACAAATCTAACGAACAATTGACTATTTGAAACTTTCGGACTTGAAGGAATTTATGCAACAAGATGAAATGATTAGGCTATGTTAATCTATCTCAAATGTGTGTAGGAAGACTCAATTTACTGTATGCGTGAATTGAAATTCGAAGGGAAAGTATATAAGGAGAGTTAAGGGGTTTGTGTATTTTCCCTTGAAAAGACACAACTTTTCTGGCAGCAGCGAAGGGCACGAGTCGTGCTCCTTGGCACGAGTCGTGCTCACGACTCGTTCCCAAGGCCTCCACTCGTTCTGATCAGAATTGAGCAAAAACCATTAAGGTCCATTCGTGCTCACGACTCGTGACCAGAGTCCCCACTCGTTCTGATCAACTGGGTGCAAAAACACATCAGCCAAAAACACAGTTTCAATCCAATTAAATCCAAATGATCCAATTGACCCTTTAAACAACTCTTGTTAAGTTACAAATCTTTTGTCATTAATTTCTCATTCACCCGGAAATGGTTTTGAGACAATAAATGAGTTTCATAATCTGCACTAAATGTAGAATACATTTTGTAACTTACTTCGTTAACAAATAACGAATTCTGTTAGGAAGTTAGGTCAACGTTAAGTCAAACTTAACTTTCGTTACCCATTTCCAACAATTCCCCACATGAATGACAATTAATGCATGTATGCAATTTCGCCCAAAAGTTCCGACGAATCATTATTACATCGGATAGATAGCTTATGGCTTTGAATCTCCCCTAGTGAAATATTATCGAATATACTAGCCATTTGGTAGCGAGTCGCTTTGAACCAGTGATTGTATGATGTATACCAAGACAACAATACTCACATAATAATAGCTCTAACAGTTATTGTTCTCACGTTTTATCCATTTCGGCACTGGACCGTATCTCATTCATAAGCGTTCATATTAGAAGCGGCCAAGTTACTTCTCGCTTATATAGGTGATTCACACTATTAGGAGTATCCTGCATTACTCCACCCGTAGGTATAGAAATCATTAAAAGTTTTCTCAACTTAACCTCACCACTGCTGCAGGTGCTTATACTTGGATGTTATGGGAATGAGTATTCAACATCTCCAGGTCATTCAACCGAGTTGTTGTTTCCAAGTGATTCTACTAGAACTTATAGCTTGGTTGTCTCATTGAACCAAGGGCATGCGATCTCCAATTCTCAAGGTTGAGTGTCCACTATGAGTTCTTTTGTTGTGGGTTTTAAGACCATTCCCCTTAATAGTTTATACAGTTGATCTCTATTTATACCTTTCGTAAACGGATCCGCTATGTTATCATTTGACTTCACATAGTCAATTGTGATAACCCCATTCTTGATCAACTGTCTAATGGTATTATGTCTACGACAGATATGTCTAGACTTACCATTATACATACTGCTCTGTGCCCTTCCTATTGCTGATTGACTATCACAATATATTAGTACAGCAGGTACAGGTTTATTCCAACAAGGAATATCCTCCAGGAAGTTCTTAAGTCATTCTGCTTTTTCTCCAGCTTTATCTAAAGCTATAAACTCAGATTCCATCGTGGATCTGGCTATACACGTTTGTTTGGAGGATTTCCATGACACTGCTCCTCCACCTATTGTGAAAACATATCCACTCGTGGATTTTGAGTCTTTTATGTCCGATATCCAGTTTGCATCACAGTATCCTTCTAATACTGCTGGATATCTCTTATAAAGTATCCCATGATTCATAGTATACTTTAAATATCTCAATACTCTCATTAGTGCTTTCCAATGATCTATACTGGGATTACTCGTGAACCTGCTTAGTTTGCTCACTGAATATGCAATGTCTGGACGTGTACAATTCGTTAAGTACATCAGACTGCCAATTATTCTTGCATACTCCAATTGAGAAACTGGTTCCCCTCTGTTTTTAGCTAAGTGTAGCGACAAGTCTACCGGAGTCTTAGCTGGAGGGCTGTTAATGACATCGAATTTTTGAAGTACATTTTCCAGATAATGGGATTGTGACAGGACTATTCCTTCTGATGTTCTAGAAATCTTTATTCCTAATATGACATCGGCTAATCCCATATCTTTCATGTCAAAGTTCTTCTTTAACATGCCTTTGGTATTCATGATCAATTCATGATTACTTCCCATTATTAACATGTCGTCTACGTAAAGACAGACAATAACAAATGATTCAGATGTTCCTTTAATGTAGACACATTTGTCACATTCATTAATCTTGAATCCATTTGATAACATAGTTCTATCGAATTTCTCATGCCACTGTTTAGGTGCTTGTTTTAGTCCATATAACGACTTTACAAGTTTACACACCTTTCGTTCTTTACCAGGAACCACGAACCCTTCGGGTTGTTCCATGTAAATTTCTTCATCTAGCTCTCCATTTAGGAAGGCTGTCTTCACATCCATTTGGTGTATCTCAAGATTATGCACTGCTGCAATAGCTATGAGAACACGTATAGATGTGATCCTTGTGACAGGGGAGTATGTATCTAAGAAATCATATCCCTCTTTCTGTTTAAATCCTTTGGCAACTAGCCTAGCTTTATACTTATCAACAGATCCATCGGCTTTATACTTTCTTTTAAGAATCCATTTGCAACCTAATGGTTTGCAACCTGGAGGGAGATCCACCAATTCTCAAGTATTATTAAGCATTATGGATTCTATCTCACTGTTAATAGCCTCTTTCCAGAACGTACTGTCCGGTCCAGATAGAGCTTCTTTAACAGTAGCTGGTTCGTTTTCCAACATAAATGATAGAAAATCAGGACCAAAAGATTTTTCCACTCTTGCCCTTTTACTACGTCTAGGTCCTTCATCTTCTACTTGAGATGGACCGTTTGTAGATTCATATGTTTCCTTTTAAGAATTACCTTCTTTCCTATCCTTAGCAGGAAAGATATTTTCAAAGAATACTGCATTCCTTGATTCTATTGTCATTCCTGCATTCATATCAGGAATTTCTGACTTGTGCACTATGAATCGATAGGCACTACTGTTATTGGCATATCCAATAAAATACAGTCAATGGTTTTTGGACCAATCTTCACTTGTTTCGGCTTAGGTATTTCAACCTTAGCCAAACAACCCCATACTTTAAGATATTTATAACACGGCCTACGATTATGTCATAATTCATAGGGTGTTTTATCAATACCTTTCTTGGGTATCTTATTAAGAATGTAATTAGAAGTGAGTATATCTTCCCCTAACAAGTTGTCGGGTAAGCCTGAACTTATCAAAAATGCGTTCATCATCTCTTTGAGAGTACGATTTTTGCGTTCAGCAACTCCGTTAGACTGAGGGGTATATGGAGCAGTCGTTTGATGAATTATGTCGGATTCTCAACATAGTCCTTCAAACGGAGCTTCATATTCTCCTCCTCTATCACTTCTAATTTTCTTAATCTTTAAGTTAAGTTGATTTTCAACTTCTTTCTTATAAATCTCGAAAGCCCCTAAGGCTTCATCTTTACTTCTTAAGAGATAAACATAACAATACTTAGTGCAATCGTCTATGAATGTAATGAAGTACTTTTTACCTCCTCGAGTTTGCACAAGTTTTAAATCACATATGTCGGTGTGAATTAACTCGAGAGGAGTTGTGTTTCTTGTTATTGCATTAAATGACGACTTCGTCATTTTTGCCTCAACGCAAACTTCGCACTTATTAGTTGAGTCAGATTTAGTCATTTGGATTAAATCTTGTTTAACTAATTTCTTAATAGTGTCGAAGTTTACATGACCTAATCTATCATGCCATAAACTAGGACTTTCCGACAAGTAAACATAAGAAACAACATTTTTATTCTTCGCACCTTGGCGGATAACATTCATTACATTCATCTTGAAAAGTCCCTTCTCGAGGTAACCCTTTCCAAGGAATAAACCATTCTTGGTTATTACAAACTTGTCGGATTCAAAAACTAATCTAAAACCGGCTTTACTTAACAAAGCACCGGAAACTAGATTCTTGCGGATGTCCGGAACATGCAGCACATCAAGCAAGGTCACTTGTTTCCCCGAGGTCATCTTCAATACAACATTTCCAATGCCTTGAACATCGGAAGTCGCTGAATTTCCCATATACAATTTTCTTCCGGAAATGGGAGTATAAGAAGAAAAACTCTCCTTATTAGCACAAATATGGCGGGTAGCCCCGGTATCTATCCACCATTTTGGATTGTCATCCAAATTTGCCACGTTTGCCTCGAAGATCACTGCAGCAAAATCAAGATCCACGTCATCCACATTGTTCGCCTCCTTCTTTGGATGGCGACAATCCTTTGCTATGTGGCCCGACTTGCCACAATTATAGCATGCTCCTTTGAACTTCTTAGTTGAGGAGCCCTTGTTCTTCCCTCTCTTAGCATTCCCGAAATGCTTCCTTTTGGTGCCGCTAGTGCTTGCCTCGGCGAGATTGACTTTTGCCTCCATCTTGCCTTTGGTAGCTTTAGCTTCATTGTCTCGATTATTCTCTTCAATTTGAAGACGAACAACCAAGTCCTCCAAAGTCATCTCTTTACGTTTATGCTTGAGATAATTTTTGAAGTCTTTCCATGAAGGCGGCAACTTCTTTATGATTGACGCCACTTTGAACGGATCATTCATAATCATTCCTTCGGCATCAAGACCATGCAATATAAGTTGTAACTCATCAACTTGAGTTGTTACCAACTTAGAATCCACCATTTTGAAGTCAAGATATTTGCCGACGATAAACTTCTTCGACCCGGCATCTTCAATCTTGTACTTCCTTTCCAAGATATTCCACAATGCCTTGGCTAACTCGACGGTACTATACACATTATAGAGTGCATCGTCAAGTCCATTCAAAATGTAATTTTTACATAGAAAATTACCGTGGTCCCAAGCCTCTTTTGCCAAAAGCCTTTGAGGGTCGGGATCACCATTTGCAACAATCGAATCTTCTTTTAAGAATCGATGCAAACTTAGAGTGGTCAAGTAGAATAGCATCTTTTGTTGCCATCTCTTGAAATCCACCCCGGTGAACTTTGGGGGTTTCTCACCATGAACCGAGTGAGACGGTGTAGTAGTGGGTGCAACATTCTTGAGCGGTGCATCGCCTTGAGGGGGAGTAAGCCCGGATGACTCGAAAGTGTCTCTCTCATTCGTAATTTTAGGAATGCCTTAAGAAGCGTAAAATACTTTTTACGATTGTTGGGATTTCTGAATAGGCTTCTTAAGGAAATAACAAAGAAAATGAGAAAGATAACGGAAAAGACAACGGAAATTGTAAAGACAAACTTAATGTAGTCGAGGCTTGTGTTTAACACAATTTCCATAAGAAGTATTTGTCCCGCACTGGTGCTTACGGTTGATGACAAACTTCTCGTGAGATGCAACGACTTCTATTTGTTAATAGGATCACTCCAAATTAACAAATCTAACGAACAATTGACTATTTGGAACTTTCGGACTTGAAGGAATTTATGCAACAAGATGAAATGATTAGGCTATGTTAATCTATCTCAAATGTGTGTAGGAAGACTCAATTTACTGTATGTGTGAATTGAAATTCGGAGGGGAAGTATATAAGGAGAGTTAAGGGGTTTGTGTCTTTTCCCTTGAAAAGACACAACTTTTCTGGCAGCAGCGAAGGGCACGAGTCGTGCTCCTTGGCACGAGTCGTGCTCACGACTCGTTCCCAAGGCCTCCACTCGTTCTGATCAGAATTGAGCAAAAACCATTAAGGTCCATTCGTGCTCACGACTCGTGACCAGAGTCCCCACTCGTTCTGATCAACTGGGTGCAAAATCTCATCAGTCAAAAACACAGTTTCAATCCAATTAAATCCAAATGATCTAATTGACCCTTTAAACAACTCTTGTTAAGTTACAAATTTTTTGTCATTAATTTCTCATTCACCCGAAAATGGTTTTGAGACAATAAATGAGTTTCATAATCTACACTAAATGTAGAATACATTTTTTACTTCGTTAACAAATAACGAATTCCGTTAGAAAGTTAGGTCAACGTTAAGTCAAACTTAACTTTCGTTACCCATTTCTAACAAAATCGAGTCTTCATAGGACAACTGTCACTACTCATGGACCCAACCTGGGTGATCTATCCATGACTAGGATGGAGTTTGGATAAAACTAATTTAAGAATTGAGATGTTATAGCATGTTGGGATTGGAGTCCTAAACTATGAGGAAAAAGGAGTCTAAGTCGGAGGAGTTGGTGAGATCAAGGAGGAAAATCGTCGGAGGGGCAACTGTTGGGGTGGGCGACCGCCCATGGTGGTGGTGGGAGACCGCCCACATGTACAGAATGTTATGGCTGGGGTGAAATTCTTCATGGGCGACCGCCCATGGGGTGGTGGGCGACCGCCCACGTGTCGGGAGAGTTTTTTCTGCAGCAGATTTTGTTTCCTATTTTGATACAAACTCTTCTTAATTTGATTTAGGGTTTTCTTGTATTAATATATAAGTATAGATACGACCTAGAACACATTGTAGTTGTATTAGCAACATATTAGAAGGTGTCTAATAGAATTTTGGTTTGGCAATTGCCCCCGGACGTAGTTCATGTGTTGAACGAACCAGGTAAGCAATTCTTGTGTTCTTGTGTGTGTGTGTTTCTTCCATTATTGTGCTTGTGGGTGTGTTGATTTCTTGTCTAGATTGCAACGGGGGTACCACCAAATTCACAACAACTGGTATCAGAGCATTGGTTCGGAGGATTCAAAGTTTCATTAGTTGATTTTTTGAATCGCGTTCTTGGGGACTTGGTGAAGCAATCAGATGAAGAACTCAATCGAGAAATTCAACGGTGTGAATTTCACGTTCTGGAGGACAAGGATTGAAGATTACCTTTATTGTAAGGATCTTCATAAACCCTTAAAGGAGAAACCCGAAGACATGTCACAAGGGGATTGGGAGACGTTAGATCGGAAGGCGTTAGGAGCAGTGAGGACCGCTCTAACCGACGACGTTGCACGGAACGCTATGGAGGCCAAGACAATGGTGGAGTTTCTACAAACGCTGTCAGACATGTATGAGAAGCCGTCTAATATCAATAAGGTGCATTTGATAAAGAGGTTTGCGAATGCGAAGATGTCAGAGGGGCAGACAGCGGCAAGTCATATCGGCAGTTTCAAAGGTATGGTGGACCAATTGAAAAGTGTTGATATTACTTTCTCCGATGAAGTGCTAGCTTATTTTCTACTAAAATCATTTCCTGATAGTTGGGAGGTAACTGTCACAACGATTAGTACGTCGAAAACAACATTGGTGTATACGGAGGTTAGAGATCTCATCCTTCAAGAGGAGTTGAGAAGGAAAGAGAAAAGGGGAGAATCTTCCGTAGATGGGGCTGCACTTAGGGTGGAGAGAAATAGTGGAAGACCGAAAAAGGGGAAAAAGGTCAAGTGCTACAATTGTGGCGAATTAGGTCATATCAGTTATGACTGTCCGGGCAAAGATGGTAGTGCACACATGGTGGATGATGGTGGAGATGTATTAATCCCAGGAGAAGAGCAGTCGGGTGAAGATTGGGTGTTGGATTCTGGAGCTTCTTGTCATGCTAGTGGGGATGCAGAATCAATGAAGCGGTATAAAACTGGAAATTTTGGGGTTATCTATCTTGGTGATGGTCAACCATTGAAGATCAAAGGTAAGGGGGATATGATGATGAAGACACCTAACGGGGCTGTTTTACAACTACACAATGTGATGCATGTTTCGGATTTGAGGAGAAGAGTGATTTCTGTGGGACAACTTGACAGTGAAGGATATGGTGTGACCTTCATTGGTGGGTCTTGGGAAGTCACAAAAGGGGCTAAGGTGATAGCTCATGGGGTTAAGGGGAAGATGTTGTACTCTACCTACAATGTCGACATTCGTTCCGATGAAAGCAAGAGGCTAGAGAACCGACCTATTGATGTAGAAAGGAGAGACATCAAGAAACAGTATGTTAGGGGGGAGAAGGACACAAAGTTGATCAACGCGGTGTGGAAGTCCAAGTGCCCTAATAGAGAGCGTGTTCAGACCAAAAGAAGACGATGCAAGAAACAAGGTACGTCCAAGTTTCAAGGGGAAGCATTGCGAGGAAGGTGGGTCTGGAGGGAGAAGGCGAAGTTAGACTTGCGGGGAGAAATCAAGGTAGAAGCTGATTTGGGGAGGCAAGAATCATCTAACACGGAGAGGTTGAAACGTCGCTTGGTTTCAACTCGCTTTAATACTTGAGCAGGAGGCTCGGTAATGTCAAGCCAATATGGGTGTTTCTATGCTTGTTAGTTTAGTCTCCGGTGGGAGATTGTTGGGATTGGAGTCCTAAACTATGAGGAAAAAGGAGTCTAAGTCGGAGGAGTTGGTGAGATCAAGAAGGAAAATCGTCGGAGGGGCGACTGTTGGGGTGGGCGACCGCCCATGGTGGTGGTGGGCGACCGCCCACATGTACAGAATGTTATGGCTGTGGTGAAATTCTTCATGGGCGACCGCCCATGGGGTGGTGGGCGACCGCCCACGTGTCGGGAGAGTTTTTTCTGCAGCAGATTTTGTTTCCTATTTTGATACAAACTCTTCTTAATTTGATTTAGGGTTTCCTTGTATTACTATATAAGCATAGATACGACCTAGAACACATTGTAGTTGTAGTAGCAACATATTAGAAGGTGTCTAATAGAATTTTGGCTTGGCAATTGCCCCCGAACGTAGTTCATGTGTTAAACGAACCGGGTAAACAATTCTTGTGTTCTTGTGTGTGTGTGTTTCTTTCATTATTGTGCTTGTGGGTGTGTTGATTTCTTGTCTAGATTGCAACGGGGGTACCACCTAATTCACAACATAGCACTACTCCCTAATAGCAGTCTGTCTACCGATTTCACCATAGTGACTTTATTCACATCCATCATAGCTTATTGACAGTTTTCGAGATTGAATCAAGGAAAAACTTTGGAATAAAGATTCAAATTAATAAATCTCAATTAGTTGAAAGATCGAAATGTTCATATTTTCAATTTAGTCAGATATACAATTTAAAATAAAATGTTTTCTTTTTTAACAACTTGTTTTTAATTTACTAGATTTCATAAATTTAAACAAAACCAATATACCGCATATATTAACCATATATTTGGATAATAAGTAATATTTATTGTTAGATCAATAAAAAAACCTACATTACATCATACTAATTCTAATTCCCATTTTAATCGTATTTAATATTAATTTAATCATTTGTTATCTTCATTGTCATTGTGACAGATAACCAACCAAGTTCTCTCTTATATAGTGTGTTTTCTTTCTTCGGCTTCTATATTCCTCCAACTTTTCTCTTCAACTCCCGCATCTCTTTCTCTTCCTTCGTTATCACAATTTTTAAAGCAAATTTGATAATGAGTTGCAGCTGTGTACTGTAATCTTAACTACGGTTTGGACCGCTGTCTAAGCCAAATAACTGAATCGTGATTTGGATCAAATCGAAACAGATCATGACGGTTTGGTTCGATTTGATTTGAACTTTTTCATGGTTCAGTTCGGACTGAAATTTTTCCAAATCAATGACCAATGGTTCAGTTCGTAAATTATCACAGATCGAATCAAACCAAACCATTTACACCCCTACTCATTACACAACATTTCTATTTTATTTAGACAATTTAATTTTCTAATAAAGGTATACTCCCTCCATCCCACAATAATCTGTAAAAAGACACTTTTTGAACGTTCCACAATAATCTGCAAAGTCCCAAAATGGAAATGGGATCCACTTCTTATACTCACAATAATTACCCACTAACTTCAATTTCTCTCTCCTACTCAACCATCTACACTCACAAAAATTAACTTTTTCACCTTTTACCTTAATTCTTGTGTTAAGCATTTTTTTTGCGTATTTCTCCGAAACGAAGGAAGTAGTTTTTTATTTTTGTCTTCCCACCCATTTCTAAAAAAACTATAAATTTAATATTAAATTTGGATCATAAATATAGCCGGACTGCTTCACATCCTGCAGTTTCGTTCCGAATCCAAACGGACCAAACCTTTTAGAGAGTTACTATTTAAACCCCAAATACCTATTAGTATACCCCAAATGAAAAAATTGCAAAAATGCCATTGAGGTTAATTACTTCTTTATCCCTATTTTCATCTTCCCCTATTCCTCCATTAACTTTCACCCAACTACCATCCTCCTCTCTTCCATTAACTCTTTTACCACTCCACCATTTACCACCCCCACACACAACTACCATTCACCACTCCACCATTCACCACTCCACCATTTACGATCCTCCTCTTCACCCAACTACCATCCTCCTCTTCCAATCAAAAAGTTCATGAATGAAATGGCAATCCAAGCAAATAATAATGTAATCTTCTTTACACTATCTCTTTATTTTACATTTTAATGCATTTAGTTTTTTTAAAAAAAAAATGATTTTTGACGGGGTCGGCTCTGAGTGGCCGATTCTGGGCTTATAGTCGGTCACCTCTGGCCGACTCTGGGTAAGAATACACCCACACCCGGCCGACTATATTCAATATTTTCCGCCATACCCGGCCGACTTTAAGAACAAATTTCCACCACTGTTGGCCGACTTTTTTAAATTTTTCCGCCACACCCGGCCGACTTTGTAGGAAAAAATAAGTCATCAATGACCGACCCCAAATTTTTTCCACAAAACTTCCCTAATTGTTTCATTTATTTAATTTCAGTGTTCATTAGATGATGACAACTATGAATCTATTGATTTTGAGGCTATTTTAAGAGATTACACCGAAGAGTTCTCGGTGCCTACATATTTTTCCAATCGGGAAACGTGTTTCGATTGGGTACGTAAAAAGACACACTTCCAAAATAAAATTGTTTTAATATTTTTTTATTGGTCTTGCACACAATTCCCCACTCAAGTCTATTTGGGGGTGATATTAGTAATGGGGTATACTAATAGGTATTTGGGGTTTAAATAGTAACTCTCACCTTTTATTGGTCTTGCACACAATTCCCCACTCAAGTCTTGGACTTAATAATAACCAGTTGACCACTATTAAAAGCTCATAGACTTAGGCTCAACTATCTAACATCAGCCCAGCCCATAGGTACCTCCAAAACATACTACTCCCTCACTCTCTAAGTTTAAAAAGACACACTTCCAAAATAAAATTGTTTTAATATTTTTTTATGAGTTGGTTTTATAAAAAACTAGTTTTTTCTGGCACTTAGAAAAAACGTGTTTTGTTTTTCCCGTTTGTGCCAGTGCCAGTGTCAGTTTAACAAAATGCCAGTGTGACAAAGTGCCAGTGCATGTGTAACAAAGTGCCAGTGTAAAAAAGTGCCAGTACATGTGTAACAAAGTGTCAGTGCATGTGTAACAAAGTGGCAGTGTAAAAAGTGCCAGTACCAGTTTAACAAAGTGCCAGTGTAAAAAAGTGTCAGTGCATGTATATTAAGTGTCTGTTTATAAACTAACACTGACACTTGTTTACACTAACACTGGCACTTTGTTACACTAACACTGGCACTTTGTTAAACTAATGCTGGCACTTGTTTTACACTAACACCGGCACTTTGATACACTAACACTGGCACTTTATTACACTAACACTGACTCTTTTTTACACTGACACTGACACTTTGTTACATATGCACTGACACTGAATTTCTGGACAAATAAAGCTTTTAACTGACACTTTTTTTGACGTTTACTAGTACATTTTTATCATAACCCTGGCAATTTCCATAACACAAATTAAAAATGCCGGTTTTCTTGGAGCTGGAGGACACTTTTCACTTTTCTGGGATCACAAATTAATAATGACACAAATTAATCTTACATTGTTTAGGAGAGAAATTCTGAAATCCTCTTCAAAAACTACTAATTTATGCTCCGAAAATCTATAATCCTTACTGACAAATTACAAAAATTATACTACCACACCACTTGTAGAAAACCGTTCATTGGAGCATTACGTCAAATGATGGGTTATGAGCACCCATGACAAAAGACAACAATTATACAACAAAGAATCGACCCTAATGAAAAAAATAGTGGCTGTAATGGAGTTCCTAGCAACAACGATGGTGAATTGACGGAAAAAGTGGAAGAAGATTCCGTCGATATGAGACATTACAGGGGTGTCAAAGCTAAAGCCCCCGATTTCCCCAATTTAAGAAGAGCGACGGGATTTACGGTAATTTTAAAACCCGTTTTTTTATAAGCTTATGAAAAAACGCGTTTTTTACAAGATTTTGACTTTTTTTATTTGTTGAACCCAATTATTATACTCACAATAACTATTGACAAAAACTTGGGTGAGAACAGAGATACCCGTCTCATCCATGAGACGGGTCATTTCGACCCGAAACCCGCTCCAGCACCCGACCAATAACCCGGAGTATAAATAGACGAACCCGCCCAAAAAACACACAATACACACAGTAAAGACGGTGAGTATTGTTCGAGAAGCTTCAGCGACCATCTCTATCTCTCCGGCAGCAACCGTCGTTCACCGTCGTTCAACCGTTAGGTAACCTCTTTCAAGTCGATTTTCTTCCTTAAAAGCTTTTCATAGAGTTGCATTGTATTTTTGTTCGAAGTTTTTGTAAGATTTTCCCCAATTTTTTTTTTCAAATTTCAGGTCATTTTTTACATCTTTTTTGTTTGATTTTAAGTGCGACTCTTGCATTTTATGTTTTGTTTTTTTCTTTTTGTTTTTAATTTCAAGTCGATTTTGGTCATATTCTTCATTTCTAGGGTTAGAGATGTTGTTGTTTGATTGTACTTTTTGTGGTTTTTCATATTTTATTGTGTTTTTATATGAAATTTGTTATAATGTATGCTGTTTATTTTGTATTTTTCTATTGTTGTTGCTGTTTCGGTTCATTTTTTTGTTGTTTTGTTTTTTCTTTTTTGGTTATTTTCTAGGGTTAGATATGTTGTTTGTTTTTGTTCTGTTTTTTTTTTTTTTTGTATATATATGTGTTGTATCTGAGTTTTGTCCTGTAGTATTACTTTTTGTGGTGTAGGTGTTCACATGATTGTGTAACAGTTAGAATAAGATAATGTTATAGTGTTGACTTAAAGTAATAGTTTGTTTATAGGTGTTCATATGATTGTGTAATAGTCAGAATAAGATATATTTTGAGTAATACTTTTCATTTATTTAATTAATAGTTGGTATTGCTATAAATAATAGTACTACACTTTTTGAAGTAATAGTGTTATTTTGAGTATTACTTTACATTGTTTAAGTAATATACATTATATGTAAATATAATATTGATATTATTTTAAAGTAATAGTTGTTTTATAGGTGTTCATATGATTGTGTAATAGTCAGAATAAGATAATGAAATAGTGTTGATAATCATTATGTAATAGTTTTATATTTGTTAATGTAATGTTTTTGAGTACTAAAATTTTGTTTTTTTGTTTTTTAATGGATATAGAATGAAGAGTAACATTAAAAAGTTTATTAAAGGGAAAAGGAGATCGTCAAGGTTTTCATCTAGTAGAAAGCAGATTAACCAATCAAGCCCTGTTTCTCTTGTCGTTAGCTCAGATTCTGATAAATCTCCTGATCTAGGTATGTTTTTTTATTAAGCTTTATTTAGTAAATTATGATTACTTAACTTTTTATTCTAATTATATTTATACTGTAATGTCAGTTAATCAGATGAAAAAAGGATTGGTTGATATATTGGAAGATACATCAATTGAAAGATCTTTGGTTCTTTATCAACCTGTTTCTCAAGCAGGTAATGAAGGGGATATATTGAAGGATACCACCGAAGGATTAAAACAGATTGATGAAGCTTCTGTTGGTGGTGGAAGCGTTGGAGTAAAACAGAGGGATGAAGCCTCTGTTGTTGAAGAAGAAAATGTTGTTGTTGAAGAAGAAAATGTTGTTGTTGAAGAAGAAAATGTTGAACGTAGTGGTGGTGGTCTTGTTCTGTCATTGGAAAAAAAAGATGGTAAAGTTGTACGTATTAAGCATCTGCAAAGAGACGTCGGCTTGGGAAGAAAGGTTATGAAAATATATCGAAGGAAAAGTTGGATAAAGAGCATACTACTAGAAATGTTGTCACTAGATCTTCATCAAAACCTGGTAGTGAACAAAATGTGGAGGTGGAAAAGAAATCAAAGGAAAAGCATACTCCAAGAACAGTTGTTACAAGATCTTCTCCGAAAGAAAAAGGTGTTGTTACAAGGTCTTCTCTTTAACCCAAAAATGTGAAAGAGAAGAATGTACCTGGGAAGAAGGATAAGGAGTTGAAGAAAGTGCCTGGGAAGAAAGGCAAGGATGAAAAAGCTGTTGAGGAGATGCTGAAGGAAATTAAGTTGAAGGAGAAAGGTGTTGTTAGAAGGTCTTCACCAAAAAATGTGAAGAATGTGGATGGGAAAATGGAAAAGGAGTTGAAGAAAAAGTCTGTTCATTTGAAGAAGGAGAAGGATATCAAGGAAAAAGGATTGAAAAGATATGCTGTTGTTGATTTGGAGGGAAGTGATTTGAAGAAAGTGAAAACTGAAAGGTTAGTAATGAGTAATATTTGTAATGTTTTATAAGTAATAGATACTGCTTCATAAAGTAATATTAGTTTTATAAATAATTAATAGTTGATAATTCTTATTAGTAATATATACTGTTTCATAATGTAATATCAGTTTTATATAAGTAATAGTTCATAATGCTTAAAGTATTAATTTAAGTTTAATCAAGTAATAACTGTTTTTTTTTTTGTATAGGCCGCCATTTGTTTCAAAGAGTGTTGGCTTGGGGATAACCGAGATGGTCAAGACTTTTAATTCTGATCAAAGGGAAGCAATTATTAGTATGGGATTTGGAGGTATTCTTGAGATGAAAGTGAAGATTGTTAATCTTTCAATTGCAAAGTGGATGGTTGAGAGGTTTAATGGGGTTTCTAGGATTCTTGATGCATCTAATGGTGAGCTTATTCAGTTAACTGCAGAGGATTTTTGTGATGTTTTTAAATTACCAATCAGTGGTCTTAAAGTCATTTCATACAAGCGCAATGATGATCAAACTGAGGCTTATACTCGCTTTAAAAATGAGTATGGTCTTACAGTTAAGAGCACTGTGAAAGATTTGAGGAATATTTTGACTTCGATATTCTTTGGTCGGTTTGGTGATGATTTTAAGATTTTGTTTGCCTGTATTGTTTGTCAAGTTTCTTTGTGCCAAGGGGTAATTATACGGTTGTGTTGCCCCTGTTGAAGACTTTGCTTGATGTGCAGAATATTGCGAAGTATGATTGGTCATCTTATTGTTTTGATAAGTTATGTAATTCAATCCACAAGTACCACACCCAGTCGAAAACACATCTTCGAGGGTGTTTGTTGGCTTTTACTATAATTTATCTCCATCGATTGAATTGGAGGGGTACTGTTTCGCCAACTACACTCCCACTATCAAACATTGGACCAGTGAGAAAATCTTGGAAAGAGTTTTGGAAGAAAAGAAATCAGGTTCATTTGGTAATGGTTTCTGGGTCAAGGATGTTTATCCTATCACAAAAAAAGTGGTTATTTCGATTGATGATTGTGAGACAGAGAAGATGGAGAAGGAGGACATTGCTACTGATGTTGGTGCTAGACCTGATGATTTTGTGAAAAATATTATTGATAAAATAAACAGTGAGGATTTGGGATTGTATGAGGAAATTGAAGAGAAAGATGGAAGATATATAAAGTTTGGTATTCCAAAAGGTCTTCAAACAAATGAAGATATCAAAAAGTCTGCGAAGGATGTAAGTATTTTTTTTTATTTTTTTTCATGTTTCTTTATGTATTGCCATATATTATTTCATGTTGTTTATGGATTACATTATTTATTACATCTATTACATTATATATAGTTATATATTATATTATGTGTTTCTAATTATTACTCTTAATTTTCAGAATTTTCATGAAATTTTTATGTTGATGAAGAGGGATATGGGAATAGTGTTTGATCATTATATGCACAGTCTCAAGGGTTTGAAGGACAATGTTCCCAAAGTTTATCAAGTTCACTACACAGATTCACAAGAGGAGGATAGGTTTTGGAGTAGTGAGGAAGTTCTCAAGATCATAGATGCAGCATGTGAGAGAATGAATCAGATGATGAAGATGAGCGATGATATGCCGAGTTTTGACCTACTTTCGTCCTCAAAATTTAACACCCCAGTTCAGACAAAATTCAACATTTTTGATGATGATCAGACAGTAGATATTGGTTTGTGTGGTGAGGAAGATGAATCCATTCGAGAAGCTATCAAATCTGTGGAGAAGTTTGATCGGCCAAATGGATTTTATGATCCTTTGGCAGTTACTACTTGTGTCAGTGCTGAAAGGACCGAATTTGTTTCCAGTTTTATGACACAAAACAAAAGATTTTTTGTGAATAGTGATTTGAGAGAGAAACAAATTATTGATTTTTGTATGTTTGATGTTGATGATTTCTATGATGGGTAAGTTTAATTATTATTTCTCTAATTATATTTTTGTTTTATAAATTGAAATACTAATGTCTTATTTTTTTTATTTTTTTTCTTTCAGGGAAATGGTGATGTTCAAGCTTCAAGATGTTGACTGTTAGACACGTGATTTATTATCCCTAACTAACTGATACGTTCAAACTGGGATAAGGGGAATTTGGAGGATAAGTCAAATAGAGACTCTTATGTGAATGAGACTCTATGACTTAGTCCAACCAGTATTCTATAAATCAGGTCTCTATGGGAACCAACATAGACAACACGTAATATTCCATATACTCCTCAGACTGAGAAATACTATCTCTGGCAACCATCAAGTGCCTGGGATTTGAGAGTGGAACAACATTCAATATCCATCTTGTGATATTGAATCGGACGAGAAGAGGTGGTGATTGCAGAGTCAAGACGATCGTGGGTCGTAGCACAAGCGAAATCTTTCGCACAACGAACTTCGGATTTAATCTATAAGGTATTCCGAGAACTCATAGATAACTTATTTGTTTTCCTTCATTGGTATCAGAGCCTCAAAGCTTGGTGCTCACCATTGTTGTCTTGATTGCATGGTTTTTTGAATTTTTCGGATCTACTTTTTCACCAACTGGGTTTGATGATTTCGAAATTCAAATCTTGTCTGTTTTCTGCGTTTTTGATATCCATGCGTAGATAATAATGTGTAGAATAACATACTAAAATTTCATCGAATTCGGCCATGTAAATTTTGAGTAATTGCAGTTTTAATTTTCGGATATTATGATTTTTTTTTCGTAATGTTCATGGCTGTTTTTGATGATGTTAAAATCAGATCTGATAAAAAGTGTTAACATAAGTTTTGTTCTACGCTGTGAGATCTTTCTATATCCACTTTAATTGTTTAATTTGGACTTAAATCAAGAGAGTTATGGTGTTATAAAGATGGGTCGGCGAAATAAGTTTTTGTCAAAAATCCTAATTTATTAATTAGAAAGACGATGAACAGTACCGGGGTTGAAAAACTCAAGCTTGCAAAGCGTTTGTTTTGATGTATGTGTATTGTGTCTGTTTCATGGGTTTTTTCAATATTATCCATTTAATTTGAGTATTTTATGGATTTATTTTAATCATGTTATTTCATCAAAAAAATATTTTAATAGCTCAGAAAATTATGAAACTTTTATCATATGCATATAATAGTGTTATGCACTGTATAAAATTATTTCGTAATTTTTAGTGTAACATAAATAAGTTTTCTGTATTTTTTCATGTGTATTAAAATCATTAAAAATAATTATAATTTCCAGAAAATTATGTAAATTTTACTGTATGTTTAATATGCTGTGAAAACATGCTGAGATATTTTTCATAATTTGTTTATGATCAGAATATATTTTATGAATTATTGAGTATTCTGCTGCATGATTAATTCGGGAAAAATAGTTTTACTGTCCAGAAAAATATGAATTTTTTTCT
The DNA here is from genome assembly GCA_022495995.1 of Adenophora triphylla var. japonica. NCBI lineage: Eukaryota > Viridiplantae > Streptophyta > Magnoliopsida > Asterales > Campanulaceae > Adenophora > Adenophora triphylla. The sequence goes on along the minus strand of JAFEMH010006240.1, from coordinate 11,713 downwards.
GTATGTTTAGAATAATGTTATTCAGATCAGTATATTTTTCCATAATTTTTTGATGAGCAGTAATCTGTTTTATGTATTTTTGTATGTGTTTTTGTGTAAATTTTATTTATCAGAGTGGAAAATATTAATCAGAAAATTATAAAAAAAATTCTGTGATATAGTTACATGATAATGCACTGTTCTGAATTTTTTCAGATTTTTTGAGTAATCTGAATTATTTATGTGCCTTAAATGTCATTTTATGATTGTATTTTCACAAATAAATTTGCATGAAAAACAAATTTGAGACTATACGAGTCTCATACAAATTTTCTGGAATTGCTGAAATTATTTTAATGAGCTTTAATTGGTGGATTTGTTCTATCACTATATCTTCTTTTATTTAAAAATCAATTATGAGTATATTTTTATTATGCATGCTTAAGGTTATGATTACGAGCCTCGCGGATTTTCTCTCCTTTTCATGTATGATACAAGTATATTTATTGTTGAGTTTTTATGATAAAAGTGAATTAAAATTGTATGCTTAATATACGTATTGTAATATGTTATAGTGAAATGGCATCAAAGAACGTAATTCTTGATTTGAATAAGGGTGAGAAATTGAATGGCAAAAATTATAGTGTTTGGCGAAGGAAGATCACATACTTGCTAAACGAGCAAGAGGTTCTTGAGAACCTTGACCTTGTGATGCTTGAGCCGAGAGATGGGTAGCAATACCGCCGCCCGGCACCGTCGAGAACATGCGGGCTTTTCGGTCATGGGTCAAGAAGGACCGTTGTGCTCGCTTTACTATGTTGAGCGGCATGCGCAGCGACACGATTGGGCGGTTTGAACTTGCTCTACCGCTAAGGACATGTGGGACCAAATTAAGGCCGCATTTGGTAACACATCTGCAACAAGGCTTCGTACCTTAACATACAAGTTTGAATCGTATAAGATTGACCGAGAAACGATCCATTCCCGATCGCCTACGTGAGTTGTCTAGTATGATTCGTGAGCTTCGTCTTATTGGTAGTATCTTGTCGATGAGCGGCAAGTCCAAGCTGTGATTCGTTCACTGCCGGACTCGTGGAGTAATTTGAGGCGAGATCTGACTCATACAGACTCCATTCGAGACTTTGCGAGATGTTTCCGTCATGTTGAGCTTGAGGCAGCGCGCCGTGAGGCAAGTCGCGCGATGAGTCTGCGACTCGTGACCTTGCTCTTGTTACTCTTGATGATCGGCGCAAGCCAAATGGGCGGCGTAAGAATCGGGGTAATAAAGGCAAGAAGGCTCGGCTGGGCCAAAAGCGGCAAGATTGCTAAACGCGGAGGCAAGAAGAATATTGCTAAGCAAAAGTGCTACAAGCTGTGGAACCTTGGGTCATTTTGCTCGGACTTGTCCCGAGCCCAAGAAGGTACCTCTAAATCCTAGATCTATGCAACTTTGTGTTTGCTCTCATGTTTTGTTAGCCGACTCTCTCCTGAATGGATTGTAGACTCGGGCTCCACAAAACATGTGACGTGGGATCGTGCGGGATTTGTAGATTATAGGAAGATTCCAGCTGGTACGCGAAGCATTTTCATGGGAAATAGCTCAGCCGTGGAAGTCAAAGGGGTTGGCTCATACAGGCTCCTTTTGCGGAATGGACGCGGTTTGACTTTGCATGAAGTACTTTACGCACACGGAGTTCGCTATAATCTACTTTCGGTAGTAAAATTGCTAGAAATAGGATATTCTTTTAATTTTAGCGGTAGTCGGTTGGATATTTGCTTTGACAATATGGTTTTGGGACATGGTTTTTTGTCGGACAATTTCTTTAAATTAGATTTATTGAATTCTTTATCTTACGTTAATGCTACTTCTTGTGTGGTATATGATACTTCTAATTCGAGTTGTGGCATGCTAGACTTGGACATATAGGAAAGGACGAGAATGAGTAGATTGGCTAGAGAAGGACTATTGGGTTCTCTCCCAAAAGTTAATTTACTGTGTGTGAGCCTTGTTTGGCGGGAAAAGCACTGCCGAAAGCCTTTTGGTAAGGCTAAAAGGGCCACACAGCCATTAGAGTTAGTCCATTCAGATATTTGCAGACCTATGAATGTAAAAGCACGCCATGGTGCTTCCTATTTTCTCACTTTTATCGATGACTACACGCGCTATGGTTATGTTTACCTTATTTCTCACCGTCATGAAGCACTTAATTGTTTTGAGCGCTTCTTGGCAGAGGTAGAGAATCAGAAGGATAAAAGCCTAAAAACTTTAAGAACTGACCGGGGCCGCGAGTACTTGTCTGATCAATTTAAGGGATTGTGTGAGAAAAAGGGGATAGTAAGGCAATTAACGATTCCTGGAACTCCGCAACAATCGTACCTTGTTAGAGATGGTTAGGTCGATGATGGCACAAGCAAATCTCCCGATTTCGTTTTGGGGTGATGCGCTTATGACTGCCACGTATATCCTTAACCGAGTGCCTTCTAAATCAGTCTCTACAACCCCCTACCAATTGTGGAAAGGTGAGAAGCCTAATTTGGGGCATCTACACCCTTGGGGTTGTGCAGGTTATGTCCACAGTACTTCCAATAAGTTTGGAAAACTTGGCCCTAGAGAAAACAAGTGTGTTTTCATAAGGTATTCTGATACCTCTAAGGGTTATGTAATGTACGGTGGAAAACCTGAAGTTGGGATGACTGAAATAGAGTCTCGTGATATCGATTTCATTGAGAATGATTTCCCACAAATCGGTGAAGTCAGAAAGGATTTCGAACTCTTTGAGATGGAGGAAGAACATTTGACATCTCTTGGCGTAGGTGGGGAATTGTCTCAACCTAATGATCAAATGGATCAACATACGGTTGAGCTTTGTGGTCGCCAATGAGAGTCAAGATGATCATCCAAGTAGGAATGTTGATTCCGGTGGGAGTCTTCCACCAGAGCGAAGAAGTCAACGTGGAAAAATTCCTCGTCGTCGATTTGAGATCGAATGGGAATCTTTTCTATGTGAAGCTTTAGACGCTTGTGAACCTACTTCATTCAAAGAAGCAATTTCTTAACCTAGGAGTGATGAATGGACATCTGCTATGAAAGATGAAATTTCCTCTATGTACAAGAATCGGGTTTGGGAGTTGGTTGATCTTCCGCTGGGCGTAAGGCAATTGGAAACAAGTGGGTTTTCAAGGTCAGCGCAAGGCGAGACGGATCAATTGACAAGTATAAGGCACGCCTTGTGGCGAAAGGCTATACCCAAAAGGAGGGTCTAGACTATGAAGAGACTTTCTCCCGGTGGTGAGATTTTCTTCAGTTCGCCTTATTCTCGCTATAGTAGCACATATGGATTTAGAACTTTTCCAAATGGATGTTAAAACTGCATTTCTCAATGGGGAACTAGGTGAAGAGATCTATATGACTCAACCAGAGGGTTTTGAAGTCAAGGAACATGAACGCAAAGTGTGTCGCCTCAAACGTTCCATATATGGACTCAAGCAATCATCTAGACAGTGGTATATTCGCTTTCACCAAGCAATAACCTCAATTGACTTTGTGATGATTGAGGAGGACCATTGTGTGTACGTTAAACGGGCCAAGGGAAAGATCTTAATCTTATCATTATACGTTGATGATATACTACTTGCCGGGAATGACATGGAGATGATAAATGCCACTAAAGAGTGGTTATCTTCATCATTCGAGATGAAAGACTTGGGTGAAGCAAATTATGTGCTTGGAGTTAAGGTCATTAGGGATCGTTCAAAGAAACTTCTTGGTTTGTCTCAAGAGACTTACATAAAGAGAGTTTTAGAACGTTTTGGTATGACTAACTCAAAATCCGTTGTCACTCCAATGGAAAAAGGTTGTATCCTTAGTACAAGCCAATGCCCTAAGAATGAAGAAGAGAAGAGAAGAATGACTAACACCCCTTATGCAGTGGCAGTTGGGTGCTTGATGTATGCGATGTTATGCACCCGTCCTGACCTTTGTCACGCAGTTGGAATTTTAAGTAGATTCCAAAGCAACCCTGGCCCTGCACATTGGCAGGCGGTCAAGAGGGTTCTTCGCTATTTGAGCGGATCAGCAAATATGGTTCTTTGTTATCGAGGTGGGGACTTGAGCCTAAAAGGGTACAACCGATGCGGATTGGGGCTGGAGATGTAGATGAACGTAAATCTACTTCGGGTTATGCATTTTACGCTTAGTGGTGGAGCTATTTCTTGGAGTAGCAAGAAACAGGAAAGCATATCCCTTTCCACGATAGAGTCAGAATACATTGCTTGCTCAGTGTTCGGGAAGCTGTTTGGTTAAGGAGGTTCTTACAACATCTTGATGTCACACCTAATGTGAATGGTCTGTACTTATTAGCGTGATAGCATGGTTTGCTTTAGGGTTTGCCAAGGACCCTAAATACCATAGTAGGACCAAACACATTGACATTAAGTACCATTTCACTCGAGACATGATTACAGAAGGAAAGGTGGTTCTTAAGTATATTCCTGCGAGAGCATGTTAGGCGACCCTATGACTAAGCCTCGACCGAGAGAGACTTTTCGAAACATATGACGTGTTTAGGGCTTCGTAGGATTTGATTAGTTATTTTTGAACACCTTGCGAGACATTATTATATTCATTATTGTTTTGAATTTAATACATATTTTTCATTTTCATTCCTTGTTGAGTTTATGGGATGTTTATTGATTGAAAATTATGTGGTATACATTTTAATTAAAAGATGTCCGAAGGACTAGAATTGGCCCTCTCACACGGGTAATTCGCCTTGTTGTTATATGAGCGAGCAAGATGAGATAATAATGTATTTGACACTTAAAGGGGTGGCAAATGACGTTATAATATATCGCCTTAACATACGGTTAAGATGAGACCTATTTTATATAGATCAATTCGAAGTGTTTGGTTCATAACTTCGAATGTTCTTGTGAAAGTCCGAATGTGAGACCTTAAAGAGGCACTATGAGAGTGACGCTTTTGAGGACTCGGGTTAGATGCCATGAGGGCAACTAGACTAAGATTCAATACGATGTTAGAGTATGACATGCCCAATTCGAGTGGGAGTTCCATCGTAGCATACATTTTATACCGTATGTGACTATAATTCGACCTCGGAAAGTGATTGAATGATCCCTGCTTCATCCTTTGTGTGAGTTCTAGTGATCAATATGTGATCACATTATGCCACTATGTGACTTAGAACTATGTCGAGAATCCAAAGATTAATGATGCTACTTTGACATGCCGAGCCTAAGGGCTTTGCACTTACGGTCGGCCTCGCGGAGCATTGTTGGGAAATTTGTTAATCTAAAGATATTTGGCATGAGGGTCTAAGGAAGACAATTATGATATACATCTACGTTTAGTGACTCAATGTCCGGACGATCATATTGAACACGCGGTTCAAAAGGTTGATCTTGAGCACGTAAAGCGATTGGGGTTTAAACATCGTTTATGAGGGGTTAAAGATGTTTAAATTGATGTAATCACGATATGCAGGGCATAGACGAGTTTTTGACTAATGAGGACGTGCTATGTTGGTAGATGGTATTTGATATAGCACTCCTACCCTTTTATACTTTTCTCGTGCGGTCACACGCCTCACTTCTGTATGAAGAGATGAGTATTCAACGAGTCTTGAGAATGTATATGGCATATCCCATTTGACCGAGTGGGAGATGTTAGACACGTGATTTATTATCCCTAACTAGCGATACGTTCAAGGCGGGATAAGTGGGAATTTGGAGGATAAGTCAAATAGAGACTCTTATGTGAATGAGACTCTATGACTTAGTCCAACCGGTATTCTATAAATCAGGTCTCTATGGGAACCAACATAGACAACACGTAATATTCCATATACTCCTCGCTGGCGAAATACTATCTCTGGCAACCATCAAGTACCTGGGATTTGAGAGTGGAACAACATTCAATATCCATCTTGTGATATTGAATCGGACGAGAAGAGGTGGTGATTGCAGAGTCAAGACGATCGTGGTTCGTAGCACAAGCGAAATCTTTCGCACAACGAACTTCGGATTTAATCTATAAGGTATTCCGAGAACTCATAGATAACTTATGTGTTTTCCTTCATTGACGAATACCCATGTTATATATTCAAGAAAGATATAATTTCTATGAGCATGAAGAAATGGGTGTTTGTAAATATCATTGATGCCTGGACTGTTATTTTAAACAAAGAGCAGAAGGATGAAAAACGGGTGTTCTTAAATCTGTCGCATTGTGTAAGTAATAATTGTTTTACCAACTGTATTCATTTTGAGTAATACTTCTCATTTGTTTAAGTAATAGTTGGTATTGCTATAAGTAATAGTACTACACTTGTGAAGTAATAGTGTTATTTTTTTTTAACTAATAATAGTTTTAGGAACTGTTTTCATTTTGAGTAATACTTCTCATTTGTTTAAGTAATAGTTGGTATTGCTATAAGTAATAGTACTACACTTGTGAAGTAATAGTGTTATTTTTTTTTTTAACTAATAATAGTTTTAGGAACTGTTTTCATTTTGAGTAATACTTCTCATTTATTTAAGTAATAGTTGGTATTGCTATAAGTAATAGTACTACACTTGTGAAGTAATAGTGTTATTTTTTTTAACTAATAATAGTTTTAGGAACTGTTTTCATTTTGAGTAATACTTCTCATTTGTTTAAGTAATAGTTGGTATTGCTATAAGTAATAGTACTACACTTGTGAAGTAATAGTGTTATTTTTATTTTTTTTAACTAATAATAGTTTTAGGAACTGTTTTCATTTTAAGTAATACTTCTCATTTGTTTAAGTAATAGTTGGTATTGCTATAAGTAATAGTACTACACTTGTGAAGTAATAGTGTTATTTTTTTTTAACTAATAATAGTTTCTATCTTAATTTTTTGAAAGGCCTACTTGGACCTTATTGTGAATGGCGTGGGAATTGATGTTTCTCAAATGGAGTCGAATGTAAGAGATTCTTTCAAGCAATCTCTTAAAATTGTTAATGTGGATGCGAAGACGGCTGAAATGGTTAGTACCTTTGTTAATATAGTTATACTTTTCATTTTTTAGTTTTTTGTATTACTTTTACTTTATAATAAAACTTCCAATGCTCTCTTATTTGTATTGTAGATTTTTGTTCCGATTAACATTCGAGATCACTACTATTGTATTGTTTTGAATTTCAAGTTGGGCAAGGTTCAAGTCATTGATAATCGAGATTATGATGACAGAATTTTGTTTGAGCCGCAAATTCAGAAAATATATCAAGATATTGCAAAAACAGTGGTATGTACTTATAAATAATGTAGTGGTTGTTTTTTATATTATTTTTGTATATTATCTGTTTAATAGAGTTTTTTTTTTTATTATTATGATTAGCACAAGTTGTTGGTAAAGTTTGTTCGTGATATTAATCATCCTAAGGCGGGGCAAGTAGTGAAGTATCCCATTGAATTTTTGAAGTTTAACGGGCAGAATAACTCGGATGGAAATGACTGTGGTATATTTCTGATGTACAATATGGAATATTTTGATGGAGAAAATGTGTCCAGTGATGATGATATAAGCAAGGTATTACTTCGTTACTTTTTAATTAGTACGACATGTTTATTACATCATTACTGTTCAGTTTTTTTAATTTTTTATACTTTCTGCTTTTGTTTTGAAGGGTAATGTGAGAAGAGTTCTTAGGGCGAAGTACTTACTGAAAGTTGTTCTGCATCCAATCAATACTGCCAAAGAATTTTTATTGGGTAATGTTGTTAAATTTTGTAAAAACAAAACTCAATTGAAGTTTAGAGTGGAAGAAAAGAAGAAAAATGATGGAGAGTTGAAGAAGAAAGAAAAGTTGAAGAAATAGATGTGTTTGTTAAAACAATGTTTTATGTTTACGTTTTCATGGGGATATGTATATCTTTGAAGAAATAGTAGTGTTGTTTAAACAATTTTCTATGTTTAAGTCTCGTGGGAATATGGTAGGTTTTTTTATTTTGGTTCAAACAATGTTATGTACTTTTCAATTTTCACTAGTAATCAATGTAAATATTGGTAGTAATCACTGAAAATATTTTAGTTCTAAAGTATAAATTTTTTTATTGTTTTTTTGGTGCATAATCATAGGTAAATGTAATATTAACTGCATGTGTAATAGTTGATAAAAACTAATGTAATAGTTGAATTTAGCTAATGTAATACTTAATATATGAAAATGTAAAATCAACTGCATGTGTAATAGTTGAAATTAGCTAATCTAATACTTACTAATTGATAATGTAATACTTAATACATGAAAAGATAATAGTTGATGAAAACTAATGTAATAGTTGAAGCTAGCTAATGTAATACTTACTAATTGATAATGTAATACTTAATATATGAAAATGTAAAATCAACTACATATGTAATAGTTGAAATTAGCTAATGTAATACTTACTAATTGATAATGTAATACATAATACATGAAAAGGTAATAAAATTGCAATAAACATAATATTAAAGTAAGATTAACATCTTATAAGTGCATGTGTAATAGTTGAACTAAAACAATGTAATACTTACTGAATAATAATGTAAAACTTAATACAGAAAAAAGTAACATTTGTAATATTAATTCTAAAAAAAATCTAACATTTGGTGTTTTTGAACCAAATTCCCTTGGCTGATCACTTCTGTTAACATGGGCTTCTGTACTCTTTTTTCCTCCTTTTTCGATAGCCCCTTTTATCCTTTTTTTTCCTTCCTTTAGTGACTGAACGAGCTGGATCTAGTGTTACATTTGATGTAGATGAAACATGTGAACCTGAAGTTTCTTCTTGTTCTTCTCTATTGGTCAATGAAGAAAGAGAAACGCATAGATCTTCGTAAGCGTCATCAACTTTTTTTCTTGCTGCGTCACTGTCTTGGCACTTCAAAAATAGATTATAGAACTTTCTTGACATTTCATGCCGCCATTGAATCAAACTGCTATTCCTGTCAAAATTTTCCAAGGTGTGGAATTTATCCCAAACTGATGATTTTGCTAATTTTGTCCATCTTTTCAGTATATACATTTCTGGTATCTTTATACGATCATTATGATAGAGGACTTTCAATATATGCCTACATAAAATACCACATTCTTCAAATTTTCTATAATTGCAACTCACAAAGTCAGTTTTTGGATCCATCATGACATATCTTGTATGTCCAGAACCATCAAGTCCACAAATCTCATAAGTTTGCGGCGGTTCATCAACATTCATAAGAGTACATTTCCTTGTAAGTGCTAGCATGAATTCTTTTTCAAATCGTTGAAAGACGGATAAAGTGTATACCTCGAAGCGTGCTTAAGCAATCCCGTTAATAGAAGTGTAGACTTTGGAATTGATCTTGCAGTTTTGAATTCAATCTTGTTCTTCTGTCTTCCTCCAATTTTCCAATATACTTTTAAAAATTGAATGAAATTCTACAAGGCTAGTTGTTTTTTCACATTGCTCCCCATTGCACTATTTGTAACCTCCTTTGCGTTGTGATGAAAGTATACCAGTGAAAAGTAATCTTTGTTCAAGGCCGTGCACCATTTATCCTTCAAAGCATACAATCTTTTAAACCACGTTTTGTTTTGTAGGCTGATACTTACTAATCATTTCATTCCAACTTTCTTCAAATTCGGCTTCATCATTACAACCCGACATACATTTTACGAACTCGTCCTTGAAGACATCATCGCTCTTCAAACGGCCAAATTTTTATGGCATTTTGATACAAATGCCATTAGCACAACCTTGTGTTTCTCAGTATTAGTGGAATGCCTGTAAAGGTAATAAAGAGTATTTATTAATGTAGACATTTTTTGTAGAATGTGTAATAGAACCGTTAAACAAAAAGTAATAGTTAATGTTCCTTAATTATAATAAGTATCATACATTTAATGTAATACTTAAATATAATGAATATAAAAATGCTTACCGTTCCTATAGCATTTGTAATTGCTTGCAAATCCTGATCGGTGAATATTGTCAGGGCGAGCACTTGCTTCCCATTGCTTTCTCTTTGAATATTTCAAACAACCATTCAAATGATTTTGTTTCTTTATTTGCACAAAAATGCAACTCCAAACATAATGTTTTTGCAATGATTGTTTAAGCCCAACTATTGGAGCACAAATCAAAACCATATTTGTTTCGTACTATATGTTGTGGTCAAAGACAACCACATCACCATAGAATATCATGCAATCCTCTACTTCATCATTTCAAATCTCTCCAAAACACAGCTACTTGAATCTACCTTCATCATCCAGACATTACTCTAAAGAAAAAATCAGTTTCTTCAGATTGGTTGCTTATACAACATCTCAACAAGTGTCTCGTGGCATCTCCACTTCCTCTTTTCTTTTAGTTTCAATCTATTGACATAATTCAAATGGTCACTTTTTGAAGGTGTGACCAAGAATGTCATCTCCCACCAGCCTTCATACTGACATATAACAAGTGTATGAGTCCATTGCTACTCCATATACTCGTAAGAAATCATACTCTTTGTCTATTACTTTACCTTTTATCCTCCGTAATACTTCTCTGCACATCTATAATACTTTGGACCACTTTTTCCTTGTCAACTGAGTGATTATGCTCCAAAAATATGTCTATCGACCACATAATGCCCTTCTATATTCTAAAAGCTTTACTTTTTAATAAAAGCTTCTTACATTGTGTGCGTGTTATATGTAGCTCCTTTCGCTTTAAGTTCATATTATCCATCAAACCCTTCTACTCGAGATCCGGAAGAACTCAGAACAAAATTTCAAAATATTTGTGTAGTACAACTCCATCTCCTCGACATCTTGCCAAGCTTGACTTTCTTACACCAAAACCTATTTCCTTAGCATGTTGACAAGTACAAGTCATACATTTCATCAATTGCCTTTGCCGTAAAAACCAAATAGAGATCCACTCATGTTTGATACCCCCGTATCATTCGTTCTACTCTTCAATCGTTATTATTTCATTTTCTTTGAATGTTTCTTCAGCATAGTCTTGTAGTCTCGAAGTTGGTTTGTAAACTGATCCATCATCAACTACAATTAAAGGAACAAAATTCATTATGTAAAGTAACAATGACAGTAATTAATGTTCTTCTAAATTATAACTTTATATTTAAAATAATAGTTCACAATTATTGAAGTAATACTTGTTAAATATAATCGTAATAGATCATAAAGTTTCATGTATTTATACGATAGATTTAGATGATAAACAACAATGTAATGGTGTCAATGACTTAAAGTAATAATACATTCAGTCATTACATGTGTGTGTGTAATGTTATGCAAATTCAAATCAAAATTCAAGTTAAATAATGTGAAATCTAGTTTCTAGTAACAATCTTACCGTCATTAGGTTGCTGATGTTGTATATCGTTCTCCATTAATCTTCGGCGAGACGAGATCTGAAAATTTTAGATCTGGATTTTGTTCTGATTTTGCTAGATCCGAGTTGTTGTCTGTTGAATAATCGACCTCGGCGACCTTTTGATCTGGATTTTTAGGTTCAGTCTCCGGAATCGTGTCCATCCTCAGGCGACCTTTGATTTTCAAGTGCGTGTTTGTGTGTGTAGAGTTAGCGGCTCTGGGCCTTTTACTATGTGTTTGTGTGTGTTTCCGTTAGGTGCGAACTATATTTATAGGTCGGGTCATGGGTCCAGGATTCGGGTCATTTCGAAGTCCGTCTCATCCATGAGACGGATATATGT
>JAFEMH010006239.1:7500-130842 GCA_022495995.1 Adenophora triphylla var. japonica | reverse complement strand
GAGTATTACGAGATCGCAGAAACGCCTCGCATGGCGAGTCTTTCTACCTTTCTCGAAATCGTGTGTGTGTGTGTGTGTGTCTTTTGAAATGGGGGCTTGAATGACAAGCTTAATCTTGGTTTGAATGACAAACGTTTGATTAGAGTGACTTTGTTTGAAAAGACGAGCGTTTGAATGACAAACGTCGGTTTTGAGTTTGAAATGAGCGTTTGCGTGGCAAAGCGTCGATTTTGAGTTTGAAATGAGCGTTTGCGTGGCAAGCGTCGACTTTGAGTTTGAAAAGGCGTTTGCGTGGCAAACGTCGGTTTTGAGTTGAAAAGGGAGTTCGAAACTCAGGTTTTGAGAGGCGCGTCATTGTTAACGATTTTTACGGGAAAAATGCGTATTAAATGATTTTAAGTGTCAAATGGCGGCTTTTTAGTTTGAAAGATGAGCATTCGGAGGCCGAACGTCATTTCGCGCGTTTTGAAAGAGAGTTCGACGGACGAACTCCGGTTTTGAAGCAGGGCATTACATTGTTAACGATTTTTACGGGAAAAATGCGTATTAAATGATATGCGATCAACTAATCGGGTTGCGACTCGGACTTTGAAAAGTAAATACTATCACGATCCAAACGGGTCGGACTTTGTAAATGACGATATTTAAAGTGCGGTGTCAACGGAATCAAACGATCCGGAATTCGTAAATGACGATCAACGAGGCCAATCGGCTCGGAATTGTAAATGACGATCAACGAGGCCAAACGGCTCGGATTTGTAAATGACGAAATTAAATGACGATCAACGGATCGATCGATCGGAATTGATAAATGACAATAAAAGTAAACAGGAACGGGGTCGGAACGCCGTTTTAACCGTGATTACTTCTCTTACGGAAAGAAGAGGATCGAGGGCTAAAACGTATCGGACCCCCGTTAGACGGAGCGTCTACATTTTGATAACGACGTTCGAAAGCGGTTATAGCGGCGGCGCGTAAGCAGAGGCAGGCGAGAGATTTAGAGAGAGGGAGTTATACCTATGGCTAGGGTCGACTCCTTTGGCTCGGGAGGTGTGTACGGGACACGGAAAGTGATTCGAAAGGTTGTTTCGAAGTAGTAGGGTGCGTATTTGATCGAAATACGAAGGTTTCACGCGAATCGAGACGAACGGAAGCTCGGAAGGGGTGAAAATCGGTTGGGCCGAGGGGTGGTGAATTTTGGAGTAATTTGTTCTTTTTGAAAGCTTTGTGACAACTTCTATTTATAGGTGAAAATTGCGGTAGGAGTCCGGACGGACTTGGGTGAATCCGGGGGTTTTGGGTATTTTGGAAATGCAGGGGACTTCTTTGGCAATTTCGGGAAAAGTGCACGAGGAGTCGGCCGGACTAGGCTTGCAAATCGGGGAGTATTTTGGTCTTTTCCCTTTGAATTTGATTGAAGGGTGACTAGAGGGAGGTGGCATGGCTGCCACGTGCCTGAGTCACCGGCCATGTGGGATTTTGTCCCCGGTCCGGTTTTGTCCGTTTTTAAAATAACGGTCAGGAAAATGTCAAAACGCCCGGAAAGTGCCGGAAAATGCGTTTTCCGGGGAAAGCCGTGCTTTTACGTGTGATGACACGTGTTAAGTACGGTTCGGCTTGTCGGGATGCACGGGCGATCCGGGGCGTCTCGTTAGCACAGCAGCGGGGAGTTTAACGAGTTCGGTTAACACTGGAAGCGGGCCGGTTAACGGATTTCGGTTAACTTTCGACGGATTTGGACGATCCGGATTTGGGTACTTACAGTTAGCCCCTCGGCGACGTCTCCTCCGAAGGAGAGTGGGAGTCGTTGAAAAGATAAGGATCCAAATCGGGATGCCTTACTTTGAAAGAGACACAGGCGGTCGGTGGTGGACCACTTAGCGAAAAGGATTCCTACGTATCCGGCGGGAATCAAGCCGATCGTAGTTCGAAAGGGCGAGGGCCGCGCATGGGGACCTTGACTGGCGAAAGGCTTGTTAGGAGCGTCTAAACACCTGGATGAGACCATTCGCGAGTACATGTACACGAATGGGCTGTTAGGAGCGTCGAACACAGGACTTACGAAACCTTCGAGGCGTGTGGCGCCTCAAACCGGAGTTGCGATGCGTGAGGCGTTCGTGCCTTGGAGTGCTTTGGGCTTATTGCTTTGTTGCCGGTTTTATCTGCTTTGGGATGAGCGTTCGGAGCTTACCTTGATGGCCGAAGAGGGATTGTTGCGGCGTTCGTGCCTTGGGGTTCGGAGCTTATTCTTTGTTGCCGGCGAGGTGGAACGATCGGGCTTACGGCGGCGGCGGGGAGATGAATGTTCACTTGCTGAAGTGAAAAAGGTGCTCGGGCTTACGAGGATGGCCGAAGAGGGATTGTTGCAAGGCGTTCGTGCCTTGGGGTTCGGGCTTATTGTTGTTGCCGGAGAGGTGGAACGGCGAGGTCTATAGGAGAGTGGAGGGGAAGTATTCGGGCTTACGAGGATGGCGAGGGATATGTGGAGCTTATTGTTGGGAGAGTGAAAGTCGTTACGAGAGGGGAGATGAATCGGAAGTGAAAGGTCGAGATGGCGAAGAGGATTGTGAGGTTCGGCCTTGGGGTGAGATCGGACCGTGAACGCGATCTCGATAGGAGAGTGGAATCGGACCGTGAAAGGTCGCGATTGAGATTTGAGATCGGACCGTGAAAGGTCGAGATGGGAGATTGGAATCGGACCGTGAAGGGTCGCGGTGAGACTTGGAATCGGACCGTGAAAGGTCGCGATTGAGAGTGGAATCGGACCGTGAAAGGTCGCGATTAGGATTGGAATCGGACCGTGAAAGGTCGCGATTGAGGATTGGAATCGGACCGTGAAAGGTCGCGATTGAGACTTTGAAATCGGACCGTGAAAGGTCGCGATTGAGAATTGGAATCGGACCGTGAAAGGTCGCGATTGAGGATTGGAATCGGACCGTGAAAGGTCGCGATGAGATTGGAATCGGACCGTGAAAGGTCGCGATTGAGGATTGAAATCGGACCGTGAAAGGTCGCGATGGGATTGAAATCAGACCGTGAAAGGTCGCGGTGAAGACTGGAAATCGGACCGTGAAAGGTCGCGATTAAGAATTGGAATCGGACCGTGAAAGGTCGCGATTGAGGATTGAAATCGGACCGTGAAAGGTCGCGATTAAGGATTTGAAATCGGACCGTGAAAGGTCGCGATTAAGGATTGGAATCGGACCGTGAAAGGTCGCGATTAAGGATTTGAAATCGGACCGTGAAAGGTCGCGATTAAGACTTTGAAATCGGACCGTGAAAGGTCGCGGTTGAGGATTAAAATCGGACCGTGAAAGGTCGCGATTGAGGATTGAAATCGGACCGTGAAAGGTCGCGATTAAGGATTGGAAATCGACCCGTGAAAGGTCGCGATTGAGGATTGAAATCGAACCGTGAAAGGTCGCGATTAAGGATTTGAGATCGGGCCGTGAAAGGTCGCGATTGAGATTGGAATCGGGCCGTGAAAGGTCGCGATTGAGAGATTGGAATCGGACCGTGAAAGGTCGCGATTGAAATTGGATTGGAATCGGACCGTGAAAGGTCGCGATTAAGGATTGGAATCGGACCGTTAAAGGTCGCGATTGAGGATTTGGAATCGGACCGTGAAAGGTCGCGATTAAGGATTGAATCGGACCGTGAAAGGTCGCGATTGAGGATTGGATCGGGCCGTGAAAGGTCGCGATTGAGGATTGAAATCGGACCGTGAAAGGTCGCGATTGAGGATTGAATCGGACCGTGAAAGGTCGCGATTGAGACTTTGGAAATCGGACCGTGAAGGTCGCGGTGGATTGGAAATCGGACCAGTGAAAGGTCGCGATTGAGGATTTAATGGTGAAGACCATTATTAAATTTTAACGTCGGGAGACGGAGTAATGCTTGGAATGTCCGGAGACATGGTTGAACGTTTGAATGTCAAGCGTCAATGAATTGCGTCGGGAGACGGCGTTAGTGAAAACTAACTTTGATTTATCCTCGGGGAGGGCGTTAGAAATGTCTAGGGGAATTTTATACTTTTGGGGAGGCCCCGAAAAGAGGTAAAGTGGAATTGCCAAAAGTTGAGGACCAAAATGGAAGGAATCTTTTCTGGTGCGGTAAGAGTCGGCCGGACTTTTGCGGGTTTGACCAGGTTGTTATCAGCGCCGAGGGAGAAGAAAAGTTGGCCATTTTCTTCCATAAATTCCGACGAGAGAGGAGAGAAAAGAGAGAAAAAATCCAACCCAAATTGCAAGGTTTGCTCGAATTTGTGAAGGAAATTCACTATGGAAGGTGAAGGAGGACCAATGGCTCGTCATGGAAGAACCGATGACGAAAGAACACAGTTGGTTCGGACCATTCGAACCATTGTTCACCCATTGAATCCGGCGGAGTTTTATCCGGCGAGGGACCGCCACAACTCGAGGGAGGGATCGAGAGACAAGTAAGCTTCCTACAAATTCCATTAATTTTAAGAATGTGCATTCTTTAAATGTTAGAAATTTGCTAGGAATGAACTTAGGGATTTTGGTGCCCGAATTGGGGCTTTTGACTTTGCTATGAACCTTTGTCGAAATTGACTAGGATGTAGTTCAATTGACACTATGGGTGGATGACATAAAAATTTTGGTTGCAAAATTCCATGTCTAGATGCATTTTCCAAAATTAAAGTAGCTTTAATTCGGGACGGAGCGAAATTTTCGAAAAATTCGAAAGAGATTTGAAAGTTCGGATTCGACGGAGTTTTCGAAAGATTTTGAAAGTTCGGATTCGACGGAGTTTTCGAAATGTTTTGAAAGTTCCGGATTCGACGGAGTTTTCCAAATGTTTTGAAAGTTCGGATTCGACGGAGTTTTGAAATGTTTTGAAAGTTCGGATTCGACGGAGTTTTCGAAATGATTTGAATATACGTAGGAAATGAATGAGAACCGTATCTGCATTGCATCCTTTTGACATGCGTTGGTGCATTTACGTTGACGTTGCTTATGTCTTGTTTGCTGCGGGGACGGGGACGGTTAATACTCATAACCGAAGAGTCGGGGTGCCTTTGAGGCGGTGCGAAGCATTGTGGGACATTATCCCGGACGTGGCTCGAGAGGAGAGAGGAGTCGCGGCGGTGGTGCTTGACTCGGGTTGGTGGGTTTATCGATCTTGTAGGCTGCGACGGTGATACGCCGAGGGCGAGTCCATGTATGTTGCGGCGGCGAAATGCGGTGGGATACGACCCACACTTTCCATTTCGAGATGGGGAGCGACGGTGACTCCCACGGATTTTGCCGCTATCATTTGGGTTGCAAACTTATGGCAACACGGCGGGTGTGGAGTTGATGGTTACACCCGGAGCGGTTATGCAGGCTCTTTGGGTTTTGATATTACCGATGCCGGGGGCTTAGGCATTCGGTACGAGCCGATGGAGAGGCATGCGGGCGGAGTGTCGCCGCTTATCTGGTGGGTCCTTGAGGATGACCGCGGAGCGTTGGCTCGAGGTTCCTTTGGTTTCTTGTCGGCGACTTTATTCCCGACTTCGACACGTCTTGTCACTTCCCTTTGCTCGGGTATTTGGTAGACTTGGATGCGCGTGAGGGGTTTGCGTGGGGGAGGCTGGGTGGCGAGCTCTACCATTCCTTGGACGAGGTTCTCGCGGGGAGAGGAGCACTCCTTTAGGCCCTTCACGCTTTGTCTTGGATGTAAGTTCACGTACTTTTTCTCTTCCTTGCCTCTTTTATGTACTCGTATGTATACGCTTTGTAGGCGACATAACTTTCCATTCTCTTGGCGAGTGCGGTGCTATGAGGTGTTCGGTCCGCGAGCTTGGGACATCAAGGAGCCGTACCGTCCCTGTTCCCTGCCATGTTGGTTTGGCGAGAAGAAGGCGAAAGAGGGCGGTCTCTTCGAGTTGGCACTCGAGTGTCATACGAGAGATATCTACGGCTTGAACCGGGAGTTCTACGAGAGGATCCAGTGACACAGGTGGAGTAGGTTCGATCATGTCGCGGTGCGGTGCCGGCGAGACTACACGGCGGCGGAAGCTCTGGTGGGACTTCAGTGACGCCATGTATGCAGGGGAGAGGGTGACTCGTCGGCATAGGCGGGGTCTCTTCCCTTGGTGCCGGTGGATCCTCCTTTGTACATGCGGCATCCCGGGAGATGCGATGGATGGTGGAGAGGGTACATGCGGGCGTGTACTAGGAGTACATCATAGCGGGGGCCGCCTATGATGTTTTCTTGAGATGGTGAGGAGCCCGCAGTACGGCATAGAGAGGCGAGGTCACTGGAGGTCCTCGAGATTTTCCGGTCCGCGAGCTAGGCTAGCGTACGAGGGGCTGGATGGTTCGCGCAGGCGACTTGTGATCCCGCTCTCGGATGAGCCGGGACCACGATACAGGGCGGACCCCAATGCTTCGGTGAGCACTTTTTTTTTTTTGATTTTCTGCATTTGATAGTAGCATTTTGCAAATGTTGCATCTGTACTTTCTGCTTGCTTTCTGATGACTTTCCTGGTTCGCGAGGTATCGGCCGTACGTACAATGACGCCATGAGGTTTGGTGGACGGGTGGTCCGCCTACGCTAGGAGGCTCGTGGAGTTCATGCGGTGCGGTTCCGGAGGAAGCGTGGACGTCCGTGATCGGGGGCCGTCTAGGCGAGAGATTCGCCTGCTCCCACGGGCGGTGGGGAGGACTTTACGCGGGGTTCGGCCGGTTCGCGGGCGGAACAGGCTGGATTTGGAGCTCCTTCTTGCGCACTCGGGCGCGAGAGAGTCCTCGAGTTCGCGTACTCAGGAGGCCCTGCCTATTCAGTGGAGGAGTTTGGCGAGTTCTGTTTGCGACGGATCCGGCGGCGGCGGAGCGGTACGTCGAGTGTACGGATGACGAGCGGGACTCGAGTAGTCCCCTTTTCTTGCTTTCTTTCTTTCTTGCTTTGTTTAGACAAAATGCATGTATTTGTCGGGAACAAATTTTGACTTGAGCTGTATTTGCAAAAAGGCGCCGTGGGGCGGAACACACTTCGCATATTTATTACGTGATCACCTTACATTATTTTTGGCAAATAAGGAAGTAGGTTAATCAAAAATAAATAAAATGAGAAATGCATTAAAAATTGAACGGGTCAAAAATTAAGCATGTATGCACTAATTATTAATTATTTACCTTTGTTGCACGAGCCGGGGCGGAAGGGATGCGATATTTGTTGCATGAAACCATGGGCGGCACGCGAGATTTCTCAAAGGTGAACGAGGAGTGGCTTGGAAATGTTTCCAATTTAGGGGCATTTGGGCTGAGAGTTGACAAGTCAAGCTGCGAGAGGGAATCGGCCGGACTTGGAATGAATTTCAGATTCTTTAAATTGCGGTTTCGGCTTTGCAATTGTTTAAGAAAGCTGCGCATAGTTTTTGATCATTACATTTGAATTCTCTCAAACTTCCAAGGTTCCTTTCATTTTTCGACATGGCTCCCTTTCCCAAGTTATCGTCTCGGATGCAAGAGCGATATTTGGACAACTTTCGATCGTGGGTACGGAACCACACGAGGCGAACAAAAGGTTTTCGAAGGCACATTACGGGATTAAATCTGTTTGGGCTTTGAAGGAGCTCATGCCGAGATTGGGATCTTTTGAGAGCCGCGTCTCGGTTACAGGACGTACGGAGGAATGTGTACGGCTTTTCGTACAACGAAATCACTCCTACGTTTGAAGATTTCCGGGCCGTGCAGGAGGACTGAGGCGGAACAGCTAGTTCTTCCGTATCTTTGGTGGCATGGCCCTTGTTGAGAAGCTAGTGTCTTTGTTGGGTATCTCATTTGGAGAAGCATACGGGATGCTTGTCTGAGGATACCGATTACGTTGACATTTCGGGAATTTGCGAAAGATTTGCCGGAGGCGAGGAGCGTCTTTTCGTGGGGCGCGTTTGCTCTGTGCGCGGTGCTACTCTGTTCACATTCACGTCTGCAGGTGTGTGCCATCACGGTGTCTGGACTGGTGAGCGATGCCGGAGTGGGGAGACATCGTGCCATTGGTCTTGGGCGAGACGTTCTGGGCATAGGCCGGATGGCGGCCGGTAGCCGATACATGTGGGGAGGGAGTCCCGCTATGCGACCATGTGGTTGAGGAGAGGCTGCGAGATGATGCACGAGGTGCCAATGTCTTGTGACGCTTGGTCTTTCTCGCGGCGTCCTCTGGTGATAGGGGCGTCGAGTGGCTGGAGCTACGGATGGCCGAGACTTTGCACGCATCACTTGCGATGGTGGGTTCCCCATTGGAGATTCTGAGACTTGTAGGACCGCTCGGGAGGGTGCATTGATTGTCGGAAGTGCGGGGCTGTCTCGAGACGTCTTTCTATATTCCATCATTGGTTACTGCGGCGATGCGAGTGGAAGCGAGATGCCCTTGGCCCGATACGAGTTATCTTTGCTACCTTTGAGGTGGGATCTTTGCGGATGGAAGATCCTTCGACGCTATTGTTGATCACCGGTGGTGGCAATACGCGTCCTTTCTGCCCGGGGTTCTCTTTCACCGGAGAGAGGGCATTGTTACTGTCGACGCGATATACGAGCCAGTACGAAGAGTGTATAGGGGAGACACGAGATGGCTATCTTGTGGAGACGGAGTGGTGGTGGGTGCTTGATCACACAGACGGCTCGACCTTGAGGAGGACGAAGCAAGGGCTAACCACAGGAATCGTACGGGCGATGCCATGGCTGATTATGTGGCAAGTGCGATCGGGAGGCCAATCAAAGCACTTGATGATGGCTCGAAGCGAGGTGGCTCGAGACGAGCTAGAGAAAGAGGCTGCGTTGACGGCCGCGAGGCTTGACGGAGGCGTCGGGAAGAGTCCACGAGCCGGGTAGAAGGCCTACGGAATATTTCTGCGAAGGTGAAGAACACTCGCCGGGGAAAAGGGAAGGGGAAGAAGGATGAAGGACCTAGTACGGGAAACTAGGTTGACCTTCTTTGTCCGGAGTATCCACCCATTGTCATTGCGGACACATTAATTGATTAATGTTTTATTGTAGTTTTGCTAGCGTGTAGCGAGTCAAGAGTTGACCGTGCTTGAACTCATCAAAGAATGTTTTAACCGTTATGAATTTGTAGGTTAAATGAAAAGAGTTTTCGAAACACAAGCAATTGATGCTTATTGTATTTTTTTGCTTTTAGACCGAACCAATGATGGTGCCTACGTTCCCCTTTTACGGTTGGACTAAGGGGCTCGAGGTCACCGTAGTTCGACACTTTTAGGTGAATTTGAGAAAACAAAGACAAAAGAAGTGCGACCTGTTTTTACTGGATCATTAGCGGGAATGTATCCGGTTGGGTATTACTCTTTTAGCACTTTAATTTGCGAGGGACGGTGTATGGGGAAGGTGAGTTGACTCGTGCTCTTCCTCAAAGCGAAGTATCTGCGGAGCTTGCTTCCGTTCACGGGATTAACGAAAGGGTTTCCGTCCAAGTACGCTAGCTTCATGGCTCCTCAGGAGAAGATTCTTTGTACCACGAACGGTCCTATCCGGGTAGGCTCCCACTTTCCGAGGGG
Organism: Adenophora triphylla var. japonica; assembly: GCA_022495995.1. Taxonomy (NCBI): domain Eukaryota; kingdom Viridiplantae; phylum Streptophyta; class Magnoliopsida; order Asterales; family Campanulaceae; genus Adenophora; species Adenophora triphylla. Next base: position 121,322 of record JAFEMH010006239.1, on the reverse strand, counting down.
ATTGGTCTGCGTAGGAGGCTTTTCCTTTAGCACCAAGTCGCCTTCTACGATGTCTCGGATCTTGACTTTCTTGTCGAATGCTCGTGCCATTACGCTCTGGTAGGCTCGAGTGTGTTCCATGGCTTTCAATCTGCGCTCGTCGAGTAGAGCAAGTTCTTCGTGACGGCTCTGTAGCCATTCGACTTCATTGATCCCGTTTTCCAAGAGGACTCGGAGGGATGGAATTTACAATTCCACGGGTAACATCGCTTCCATTCCGTAGGTAAGTGCGAACGGAGTCTCCCTGTGGCGGTTACGGCGATGTTCGGTATCCCCGAGGGCTAGATGTAGCTTTTCGGGCCGGTCCCGACCTGCGAGTGGTCATCTTTCGATTATCATGGCGAGAGTCTTGTTGGTTGCCTCTCTTGCACCATTGGTTTGTGGTACAGTAAGGAGAAGACTGTGACGTGTGACTACGAATTCGGTCGGTAGTTGGTCACAATCTCCTTAAAAGTGGGTCCCATTGTCGGAGATGATCTCGTTGGGCACTCCGTATCGGCACATGATGTTCTATCGGATGAACTCGGCCACCTTCTTAGAATTCGGTACCTTGTACGATCGGCTTCTACCCATTTGGTGAAGTAGTCGGCTATTGCGACTAAAATGAACTCGTGACCATTGCTCCCTGGAGGAGTGATCTTGCCGATGACGTCGATTCCCCATGTGGCGAAAGGCCGTGGCGTAGTCATGCAATAGAGTTCATGAGGTGGGATGTGATTGAGGTTGGAGAACCGTTGACATTTGTCGCGGCTTCGGACGAAGCTGGATGCGATCTGTTTCCATTGATATCCAATAGTATCCCATACGGAGAATGATGCGTGTCAATGCTCGGGCGTTCGTATGTGCGGACCGCGGGTTCCGTTGTGAACTTCGTTCATTAGCTCGTGGCTTTTTCTTTGTTTACACGAAGGAGTGGCCCTTGGTGGCGCTTCTTGTATAACATACCCCCGAGAATGACGAAATGGGATGCCGGGCGTTTTAATGCCATCATGTTTTTGGCTTTGATCCCTTCTTTGTATTTTCCATCTTCATTTGTGAAGGAAGCTTCTCCGCTTTGGAAGTGCTTGGTAAATACGATTGTACCGGGGTTCGTCGATCGTTTCTTTTTCTTTTTCGATCTCACGGCAATAGGCGGGTGTTTCCGTCTGCCTATTACGAGGGTTTCTTGCTTTCCCTTCGGGAATTTCGACAAGAGGCGAGGTTGCCGGGCGTCTGCGAGCGGTTCTGTCTCTTGGCAAATAGTGAAAAGAGATGTCCTTGAGCGAGCAATGAGTTCCTCCGTATGTACGCGTGGTACTTCGAAGGCGAGAATCTACCGTCTTCCATTTGTTGGATACTTGATTGATGATCAATCGAGTCTCCATATACATCCGGCTACGAGATGTTGCGCTCGAGGCGGCTTCCAAACTTCTTTGCACGAGCTTCGTATTCTGTTTGCATTGTTGGTTGCTTCAAAATTCGGCTTGATGGCTATGGGAGTATGCTCGTCCTTGGGATCGACAAGGAGCATTCCAATACCATTCCCCTTCTTGTTGGCTGCCCCATCGAAGAAGAGTTGCCGGCGGTTTGCGGCTATCAAGTGAAAAGATTCCGTCGTCAGGAAATTGCGGATCGGGACCCTTAGGTTCCTTTGCTCGGGAAGTCGGCCGGGTGATGCGCCATTACTACGCCCTTTGTTGATTTTCGACCATGTACTTGATGTCGAACTCGGCCCGGGAAGAATGACCACTTGGCTAGTCGCATCGACGAGAGATGGCTTGTCAAAGAGATATCGGACGGGGTCCACTTTGGAGACCCGGGAGCAGAATGCGGCTTGCATGTAGTGTTTCGGTTTCCCGACTACCCATACCAAGGCGGTACAAGTTTTCTACGATCTTTGAGTAAGTGAGTTCACTTCCTTGAAGCTTTCGGCTTACGAAGTAGATTGCATGCTCAACCTTGGAATCTTTACGCTCTTGTGCCGGCATTGCTCCGATTGACGTGTACATTCTTGTCGGAATACGGGAGTAGTGGCTTGTCTTCATGTGGCGGGCACGGGGTGGGGATTAACCAAGTAGGTCTTGATTTTCTCGAAAGTTGTTTGGCACTCGGAGTCCCATTTGATGTCGGCATTCTTTTTCATCGGTTTGAACATGGGCTCGCGAGAAGATGTCAAGCTGGTTGATGAAGCGGCCCGATGTGCTTGAAGTCTTCCCATGAAGCTCTTCACTTACATCGGGGTTTGAGGCGGCTTCATGTCGATGATGGCCTTGATTTTCTGGGATCGGCTTCGATACCTCTTTACGTAACCATGTACCCCGGTACCTTGCCGCGCTTGGCGCGAAGGTGCATTTTGCCGGGTTTAGCCTCATGGAGTGCTTTACGAGTACATTTGAAGAACTTTCTCGGATCTGTCATGTCTTTGCATGTCGATCCCTTGGAGTGGATGATCATGTCATCGACGTATACTTCGATTTCTTTGTGAATCATGTCATGGAAGAGAGCATTGCGGCCGTAGTAAGTAGCCCGGCGTTCTTCGAGCCGAACGGCATGGCCAGGTGTAACAGTATGTCCCCATGGAGTGGTGAAGGCGATCTTGGCTTGATCCTCCTCGGACATTTTGATCTGGTTGTATCCGGCGAACCCGTCCACGAAGGACTTTACTTCAAAATTTGCCGTGGTGTCGACCGGCATGTCGATGTTAGGCGTGGGAAATCATCTTTAGGGTGGCCTTGTTGAGATCCCGGAAATCTACGCGACATCGACCTTTCCGTTGGCCTTGGTGACCGTCACGATGTTGGAGAGCCAAGTCGGGTACTCAATCACTACTGATGAAACCAACTCGGAGCATTTTCTCAATTTCTTCTTTAACTTGCAAGGACCACTCTGGCTTGATCTTGCGCGGCTTACATTTGAGCAGGCTTGGATTCGGGATCCGGGGAATTACATGCTCCACGATTGAGGATCGAGTCTGGCATGTCTGGTATGACCGGGCGAACACGTCAACATACTCCGGAGGAGAGCTTATCGGGGCTTCTTTTACGCATCGGCGAAAAGCGCCGCTTGTGTCTCTTTAGGCTCTTGTGACCCCGGGTTCACTTTGGTCATAACCTCTTCGGCGGCTTGGGCCGGTTGTCCTCTTGGTCAACTACACGCTCGAGAACTTCTTTAATGTATTGTTCGTTTAATGTATGCTTCTTTATCAATTGAATTATTAACGTCTTTTAAGTTGTTTGTTAACTTATCGGTTGTTAAAGTGGCAATGAGAGGATACTCAGAAAGGTCGGACTTTTCATTAAACAAGAACGGGAATACATGATTGGCTACAACATTATAGTCCTCAGGCGTAAGGCCGTTGGATGACTCGGAAGGGCTGGACTCGACAAGGGCCGGCTCGAGAGGGTTTGAGACCGGGTTTAGGGAGATGTGGGTGCGGGCCCGGCTTGTCTTCCAATTACACTGGCTTGCCCTTGGTCAGGTGAAAGTTACCCAATTCTTCGGTGGCATTCTTGGATGCTTGATGAGGGTGCGGGGATCGAGAGGCTTGGCCTGCTGTCCCTATCATGGCGATCATCTTGTTGTCGGAGCCCAGATCGATCAAGTTTGGCAACTCCATGACTTCTTCAAACGGACTCTGTAGAGTGGTCAGCTGAGAGCGTCTTCTATGAATTACGGTTCCTTACGCTTTGGACTTCTTGTCTCGAATGTGGCCTCGGCGGGTGATCCGAACAACTTGTTTCCCATGGAGAGTACCTTGAGTTGCTCCTCCAAGTGCAGGATTCCCTTGAATGTGTACTCATCTTTGGGCTGTGGTGGCGGTTGGTCAGGTAGAGGCTGTGATGTCGAGAACGCTCCACTTATCGGATTAGCTTTGAGTCCTACGAAACGCTTGAGGTCCGTGCTAGTTGTTCCATTCTTCCTGTAGTCTTGGTGCTTGACTATCCATGCTTCTTTCTCATCTTCATCGGTTCCACTTTGTCGGTCCCTCGGTTCTTCATGTCGGTTCTCGGTTCGTGTCGGTCCCCTCATCTCGGTTCCCCTCGGTCCCGATTCGCTGTCGGTTCCCTTGTCGGTCCCCTCGGTTACTGCTGTCGGTTCCCTTGTCGGTCCCCTCGGTTCTGGCTGTCGGTTCCCTTGGTGAAGTAATGAGCGAGGTCAAAGCTGTAAGGCCGGAGGTGGGTGTGCCGTCGGAGGTTCCCCTTTTGCGAGGTGTTGCCTTGGTGCGGGCGAGCCTTTTGTCTTCCTTGATGTCGGCGGTGTTGGCACGTAGCGAAGCCCACTGGACCGTGGTGTGGTCCTTGACTTCAATAACTTGGTGTTGGCCTTGTAGCCTTTTGCCGAGCCGATCTGGGATGAAGTTCATGAGTTTCATCATCTTCGTGGCGGGAGGAATGCGGTCGTGAGGCAGTGGAAGGTCACGTTGCATATTTGGATCTTGGAGGTCTCGAGTGAATCCGATTAATGGCATGTCGTCATTATGCTTGATTTCCAACCTTTGGAATGTCATTAGTCTTTGGTCCCCTCGGTGGTGGCCTGTCGCCGTAGGCGTAGTTAGCTCGTTGCCTTGCATGAACTTGAGGCGGTGAAGGGTGGATGCCACGCCATTGATTTGATGCGGCCGGGGACGCCCAGGGATGGTTGTGAAAGTGATTGGAATGTCCGACACTTGGAATTCGGTGGGGATCACCCGCTTGCCGAACCGAGATGTTAAGAGTAGCAACCCAGAAGCGTACGGGAAGTAGAGTCATAGGCCTTGACGGTGTGGGTGAAGGCTTAAGATACGTGGGCTTGATGTCAAGTAGGTCCATCATCTTGGCGGGCAAGACATTCATTCGGAACCTCCGTCTACCAACACGCGGGGAAGGCGACGCTCGTCAGTGGGCTGTGATGTAGAGCGGCTCATTGTGATCGGCCCCAAATTTTGGAAGGTCCAAATACGTGAAGGTGATTATGTTGCCATAGTGGATGTTGCCAATCATCGAATGACTTCATGCGGGGTTGCGTCCACGGGGACCATGGTACGGGCCGAGGCTTTCCTCTAGCTTGAGCTTGTGAGGATAAGAGGAGGTGGCCGAGACGAGGGAAATGTTCGCTGAGTCTGCTTGGTGAGTGAGGATCGGGTCCTCTTTCAAGGAACTTGCGTCTTCGAGTGGCCGGATTGCAGTCGCTCCGTCGGCTTTTTGGTGGCCTTAGGTGGTAATGCATGGATTTGACCCGATCGGGTTAGAACGGCGACATCGGGTTTGGTCCCTTACGAGCAGTGCTCACGAGTTGAGCCATAGTTAGAGGAGGATTCCTCGTGGCATAGGGCCATATGTCTTCCCTCAACTCATTGATTGTGGATGAATTCAGGGAGCTTCGGCGGCTTGGCGGATTACGTCCCGGGATGCGGCTTGGATGCCTCTGCGGGAGGTAGCCTACGGTTGATTGATTGTTCGAATGTCGGTGCCTGACGGTGGTTGCACAGGCGAAGCTGTGCATTGCTAACCCTCAGGGGAGGTTGGAGAGTTCTCGGCTTAAGCGAACGGTCTCCTTGATCTCTTCACGGTATATCGCGTTCCTTTCCTTCTTCTTGAGCATACTCGGGGGCATTACGGAGGTTGGGTGCAGCGATACTCGTGGTTTGCTAGTTTTCCTCCGCTGCACGGGCCCCGAGATCAACCTTCTTGCGGCGGAACTGCGTCGAGAGTTAATGCTGCGTTTCTTCCCATGTGAGAATAGCCGGTGCTTCTTTGAGCTGCGTGCGGCGGTCTAGGTAAACCTCCATCGGGGAGAGTTTTCTCCTACGCTTTATACGAGTGGCGGGTATGTCGGAAGGTGAGTACACGGCTTCCCGAACATCTGCCCATGTATTAGTTCTTTGCCCGGTTGATCGTCTACGTAAGCGAATGCCGTAGGCTGTGGAATTTCCACGAGTAGTTGCTCGAGGCAATTTCCATCCTCCTCTTGTTTTTAAATAGACCTTCCTCCACTGAGTTGGCCTTTCAATTTAAGTGCGGAAATGATCCGTTCCCATCCTCCCGGGACCCTTGGGAGTCGGTTTTGTTGACTTCATGCCGGCTTGGAAGAGAATGGTTTCATCGTCTTCATCGTCGCTTTCACGAGAGAACTTGCTTTCCTCGGGAAGGTAAGCGGCGGGATTCGTTACGCTGTGTCGTTCCATCTCCTAGGTCATCGGGACCGTTGACCACCCTTGCACAGCGAGAGGGGTTGGATGAGAACAGGACGGTAGTCGGGAAGTTGCCATGAGCAAAGCTCTTGAGGTCGGCGGGTCTAGAGTGGCCTCTAGCTTTCTACGTACGAAGGCACTGTGACACTTTAAGGGCTTGGTCCACTGTAGGTCTTTCGAGCTTGATCTTCGTCCCAAAGGCGACTTTCTTGAGCGGCTAGTTCCATGAGGGCTTTCCTTGCGAGAGCTAAGCGATCTCCGTAGGTGCGCATCGTCGGCTAGTGTCGAGCCGTGATTACATTCAAATCGCCGAATGGCGGGAACACTTGGATTACGTTGACGAAGGAAGTCGGGTAGGACATTCCATGCGGCCTTCCTTGATCTCGATTACCAAGAAGTTTGCCCATATACGCTTGATTGACCCGGGGAGTATTGAATTCGGCAATGTTGACGGTCTCGTGATCTCGCTCGATCGCCAAGTCTATCGAGCTAGCGGTCGGCGCGGGATGTACGAATCCGGGGCCGTGACGGTGGGAGTAGAATCGGCTGGAGCATGTTGATCTTTGAGGTGGTCATTTCCCATGTCGGAAGGCGGCTACGCCTTGCGGGGAAGACTTTGCGAGATGTTTCGGGGTGGGCTGCCGGAAGCGTTCGAGGTTGATCGACTTGTAGCGGGGTGAGGAGCTTGGTCTCCTTAGTTGCCCTTGGCCTTGGCGGCGCTTGAGGGTATAAGCTTGGCGACGGCACGGGCCGGTTGCAGCTGGGCAGTACTCGGAAGTAGTGATGAGCTACGAGCTCGCTTGGCCAAAGCCTCGTTTACCATGAGCGGGCGGTCGTCGAGGGTGACCTTGGTATTGCGAGAATCGACGATAAGGACCGGATCCTTGGTATCATCGGGGTATACGGAATAGATGATGTTGACGAAGTCGTCGTCGATCACTTGATCGAGAGGATTCTTCGTCGTGTCAACCGGTAACTTCCAATTGTCGGATAGGCGCATGCATGCTTGGACGTTGAGCTTGACAATTTCCATGGTATTGGAACCTTGGTCGTAGGTGACACGATCGGAAGGAGTTCCGTCCTCAAAGCGAGCATGTGAATGCGAGAGGTGCGCTTGCGGAGTGCGCCGCGTCCTCGACTCGGAGAGTCCCGATTCATCGTCATCGAAGGTTCAATCCAAACGTAGGGACGTATTGCGTCGGTTGCGTTGTTGGAGCGGCTAGGAAAACATCATGCTCTTCGTTGGAGAAGAGGGGTGCGGCGGGTAGTTCCTCGTGGAGGACATCCCATACGACTTCCATGCATTCATCCCGAGAATGACGGTGCTTGTTGACCTTTATCACAAAGATCTCTTCGCACAGGCGGGGCCGAGAGTTTGTTTGGAGAATGCGACGAATCTCCGATTGGAGGCGGGGTTTATGTGCCCGTATCATGGCGATATTCGGCGTTTCCTTCCAATACGCCTCCAAATGTTGGAAACGAGCAGTTGAACTTGATGTATCGGGCGCCGAGTGCACTTTGCTCGAGTACGTTTACATAGTTAGCATCTCGGACTACGAGGGATTACGATGAGATTTGCCCCGATAGTCCCTTGGTTGATTCGAAGGAGGTACCCCGGTGCACGAGTGCGGACACGCAGCAGCTCTTGTCTCGGCTTCGTTTCCTATGAGGAAACTATCCCCTCGGATGACTTCGAGATCTCCCTGCCGGTTAATGAATTTAACACGGCGATGGAGAGTGGAAGCTATGGCTTTCATGTGGTGTAGCAGGCGTCCCAAAGAAGGCTGTGAACTCGGATGGAATGTCCATCACGTGGAATTTTCTTGGCACCATTTGGGTTTCGAACCCGAGTTCGAGTCACTTGTCCCCGGGATGGGGCGAGACGAGTTGTCGTAGGCCTTGATAGTCGGCGACGGAATCGAGATGGCTTTCGTGGATGCGGAGGGCTCGCATCATGCTTTGAGAGGAGGACATTAACGGCTGACCCGTTATCTACCAATACTCGGGAGTGATATGGTGTTGAGTTTGAGAGTGATGTCTGAGCTTCGTTGTGCCCGAGGCATCTCTCGGTAGGTCTTCGTCACGAACGTGATCATGCGCCATACGAAGCGGGAGTCGTAGATCTCGTCTCTATCAGTAGAAGGAGAGTCATCCGGCCATCCGTTTCTGTCTTCCTCTTTGCGAGGTAAAGCCTTTCTTTGGAACCTCGGGAGTGTGTTGAGGCTGCTGTGGCGGTTGCCGCCCTTAGTTAGCACATTGATCGAGTGCGATTGCCAAGGCGACCTTGATCTTCCTTTCTTGGTTCGAGCTCGGAAGGCTGGACAAATTGAATCTTGGGCGATCCGCGGAGGTTAGGCTTCGGCGCGATAAGATTACCAAGATGCGAGGTATTCCGGTGTCCCGGGGCAGAATCTGGTTTCGGCGGGACTTTTCGGCTTTCCCTGTTTGCTCTAAAGGCTGCATGGCACGGAGGCAAAGGGTGGCTGGAGTACGATGCGTAGTAGTCGAACCTCCGGAGGGTTCTCCAAGTGTACCTACCTTTGGTATCCCGGCTTCGTATCTTTCTCTCGATTCTTTGTTGAGAGGATTTCTTCTTTTGTTTTCTCGGAGGATTGCTCGGGACGGTTTCTCGGGACTCGTACTCCCGGGCGAGGCGGAGCGATCGCAAACATCGTAGGCCCGATGTGGACATTAGAGGAGGATCCGGCTAAGAGGCGGGCGGATTACGTGGCACTCTTCTTGGGCACCCGCTCAATGGAATTCACGCTTGTTATTGTTCGGAAAAAGGGTTTCCGTGTATTGGGCCACGAGGGCGCTCAGCTTGCCTTCTTCTATCAAGTTACGGATTTCGTATCGTAACCCCAAACAATTGTCGGTGGTATGGCCGTGATGCGATGGAAAGCGCGATATTTGCTCTTGTCCGCATTGGCTACGGGAATTTTGGGTTTGTAATTGGCAACGGGCTTAAGGAGACCCTCCTTGATTAACCACTTCCGGCATCTTGCTCGGTGGCATGTCCAACTTGTCGAAGTGTACGGCACATTTTACGAGTAGAATTGTTGCTTTGTGGGGCCCAGGTTTTACGTTACCCATTGTTGTCCACGATGGGCGTAGTTGGCGGACGTATCTTTCCCTTTGTCGGGGGCCGGTGCGGGATTGATTGTAGCTGTTGAGCGGTATACGGTATGGGCTGTGCGGTAGCCAACTTTTCCTTGAGATCCTTCTCGAGCTGTGAGCGGCATTAACCGTGGCCGGAGATGCAGGAAGAAATTGTGGCGATGAGAGTTACGATGGACGGTCTTAGCGGGACTTGAAGATCCGCATTTGTTCGTCTTTGGAGAGTGGCTCCATGATCTCGGAGAGTTTCCGGCTCCATCTCTTGTAGAATTCCCCAACACTTTCATCCGCTTTACGCTCGGTGGTGATTAAGTCCTCGCGACTTGTTTCCCACTCTAAGTTGGATGCATGCCGTTCCGGGAAGATGTTGCTTGATCTCTTCCCAGTGTGGCGATCCGCGAGCTTGACCCTCGAAACCATCGTAACGGCCCGAACTTTTAAGCGTATCTTTGGAAGTGGTCGGCCATTTCTTTGGAGGGTTGCTCCTTTTGCTCTCATGCCGAGAACGTAGGTGTCGACGTGCGTTTGAGGACATTCGGTTCCGTCGAATCGGTCCATCTCAGGCATTACGAACTTGGCGGGGAGAGGCGTGACCATTCCGGATACGTGGATTTGAGCGTTTCTGCTTTGAGCTGCTCATGGTGGCTTTCGGGTCTTTCATACGCTCGACCATCCAGGCTAAGGTTGGGTCCGGTGGTGGGTGTGAGGCTCGGCGCCGGGTGCTACCACGTGAGCGGTAGTGATTGGAGGTGGAAGGCTTGATATATGTGGATATATGGGAGCCTTTTACGAGCTGTATCGGGGTTTGTCCCGGTGTTTAGGGATTCGTGTATAGGCAAAGGGACGAACCGGGAGGGTATTGAGGAATATTGGCATCTGAGATGGTCGGCGGTGCGGCTGGTGGTATTGAGTGATAGGCGTAGCCTTGGGGCGACCAAAAATGACGGGGTTGCCACGAGAGGTGGCAACATGGAGCCTAGGTCATTTGTTTCCTTGGTTGGAAGGCATCCGTAAGTTGGCGGGGGAGGAACTGATTGAAGGTTTGGTGGCTGGTTTCGGGGAATCGTCATCCTCGACCGGGACAAAAGTACCGTCTGGCCGGCGGGGATAGGCTGCTATACCACGCTCATTCGGAAAGGCTGTACCACGAAATTCTGGCGATCTTCTTTACGCCTCTTGTGAACCTCACAAGCCCGGATGGCTTCTTCCAATGTCATATACATTACCGGTGGCGGGGTCCTTCCGTCACGATTTCTCGGTGAGCTAGACATGTCGGAAATTACATTTGAGGGAACCGAGGGAACCGAAGAAGCTGTCGACGCTGCCGTTACGGTGATCTGGCAAGGCGGCGGCCGGAAATACGAACCACTACGCTCATTGCGGGGAACGAAAGGAAGGGTTTAGGCCGGAAAAGGGTATTTGGCTCAAGGTTTTCGGGCTTGTGCAATGTGCGATTACCGATTAATGTTTACTTAAAGCGCGTTTTCTCGAGTCCTAATCGGTTGGAAAAGAGCGAGTCTTCTTTTCGCAACTAATCCTAGAGCTCTAATCGGTGGATCTCGTCACTACGCTTATAAGCCCCTCGTTTCCATTGTAGATCATCTTTCTCGGGACGGACTATCCGAGCGAGGTCTGATAAGGCAAGCGAGTTCCACCGACAAATGAAAAAGTGAACTTAAGGCTAGCTGATCACGCCAACTTTCAACGTGTGTGACGTACGGGCCACGGTCGAAGTCAACGTCCTTAAGTTAAGGCGGGGATCGTGCCAAAATTTGGGCATGACCTCTCTGACTCGCTTGTGCGAAGAGACCTTAGCTTTTAGCGTTGGCCAAGTTGTGGGCGGCACGATACATACGGCGAGGTTTGGTGACACGGCGTCACATTGAACCTTCGGGTATATTTTTCGGTAGAGCTCGCGTCACAGTCAAGGCTGAAGAGCGCGAGACTTCGGGTCGGGAACGACCTTCGGTCTCAAACTCTCGAGCTTGACTCGGAGCGGGGCCCGGCGTGAAAAACATACACTTAGGCTTTATGACACGAGCTAAGCCAAAAACCAACCGGGGTCTTGGACAAAGTGTGACACAAAGAGTGCATGGCTTACACGGGCTAGGATGGGATGTTTGGGACGACCCGTGCGCCCCGAAAGGTGTGCAGCGAGACCAATCGGGGTGCAGCGATAAGGCCTTCCGGGTTAGGGGTTGTAGTGTGCGGTGTACCAGGCGGCAAGTGCACGTGAAGTGCGGTGTTCCGAGGCGGCAAGTGCGCGTAGTGTGCGGTCACTAAAATTCTTTTACGAGTAAAACAGAGATTTTTCAGAATGTGTCTTAAAGAATTTATGATGCACAGTTCAAAAGACAGCATGAAAATCGAACATGAATGGGGATGCACAAACATGGTAAGATTTTGAAAAGTTGACAATGTAATGCCTTTGAAAAAACAAACCGTTCGAGGTTTAAAGTAACACACGCACACGAAAAACGAGGAAGGGTAAACGAAAGTTTGACCCACGGAAGGCTTTTTAGAAAACATTGGCAGTTTTGAAAAAAGTATCTCATCCCCAGCGGAGTCGCCAACTGAAATTACCCGGGATTTCGCGCGCGGGCGGGGGCGCGAAATGCGGTTGTCTTTCGCGGGGGGTTGGTGTCTAAGACCTCGCTTCATGGGAAGGAAAAATGAGGAGTCGCCACGCGGTTTTTGTATTTTGAGCCCAAACGTTGAGAAACGGCTATTGAAAATGGTGTCATTTTTATTGGTAGCAAAAACTTAGGAAAAGGTTTTGAAAATGGGGATCATTTTTATTGGTAGCAAAAACGAGTAAAAAGATTTTTTGTACCAGAGATTGTTAGGTTCGGAGGTCAAGTTACGTTTCGGGTAGAGTATTACGAGATCGCCCGAAACGCCTCGCATGACGAGTCTTTCTACCTTTCTCGAAATCGTGTGTGTGTGTGTGTGTCTTTTGAAATGGGGGCTTGAATGACAAGCTTAATCTTGGTTTGAGTGACAAACGTTGATTAGGTGACTTTGTTTGAAAAGACGAGCGTTTGAATGACAAACGTCGGTTTTGAGTTTGAAAAGAGCGTTTGCGTGGCAAACGTCGATTTTGAGTTTGAAATGAGCGTTTGCGTGGCAAACGTCGATTTTGAACTGCGCGAGTCATTGTTAACGATTTTTACGGGGAAAATGCGTATTAAATGATTTTAAGTGTCAAATGGCGGCTTTTTAGTTTGAAAGATGAGCGTTTGAATGACAAACGTCATCTTGCGCATTTTGAAAGAGAGTTCGACGGACGAACTTCGGTTTTGAACCGGGCATTACATTGTTAACGATTTTTACGGGAAAAATGCGTTTTAAATGATATGCGATCAATGAATCGGGTTGCGACTCGGACTTTGAAAAGTAAATACTATCACGATCCAAACGGGTCGGACTTGTAAATGACAGTATTTAAAGCAGTGTCAACGGAATCAAACGACCCGGAATTGTAAATGACGATCGACGAGGCCAATCGGCTCGGAATTTTAAATGACGATCAACGAGGCCAAACGGCTCGGATTTGTAAATGACAGAAATTAAATGACAATCAACGGATCGATCGATCCGGAATTGATAAATGACAATAAAAGTAAACGGAACGGGGTCGGAACGCCGTTTTAACCCGCGATTACTTCTCTTACGGAAAAAGAAGAGGATCGGGGGGCTAAAACGTATCGGACCCGTTAGACGGAGGCGTCTACATTTTGGTAACGACGTTCGAAACGGTTATAGCGACTGGCGCATAAACCGAGACGGAACGAGAGATTTAGAGAGAGGGAGTTATACCTATGGCTAGGGTCGACTCCTTTGGCTCGGGAGGTGTGTACGGGACACGGAAAGTGATTCGAAAGGTTGTTTCGAAGTAGTAGGGTGCGTATTTGATCGAAATATGAAGGTTTCACGCGAATCGAGACAGAACGGAAGCTCGGAAAGGGTGAAAATCAGTTGGGCCGAGGGGGTGGTGAATTTTTGGGAGTAATTTGTTCTTTTTAAAAGCTTTGACAGCAACTTCTATTTATAGGTGAAAATTGCAGTAGGAGTCCGGACGGACTTGGACTGAATCTAGGGGATTTTTGGGTATTTTGGAAATCTGGGGACTTCTTTGGCAATTTCGGGAAAAGTGCACAGGGAGTCCGTGGGACTTGGCTTGCAAATCGGGGTATTTTGGTCTTTTCCCTTTGAATTTGATTGAAGGGTGACTAGAGGGAGGTGGCATGGCTGCCACGTGCCCCTACGAGTCACCGGCCATGTGGGATTTTGTCCCCGGTCCGGTTTTGTCCGTTTTTAAAATAACGGTCAGGGAAATGTCCGAAACGCCCCCGGAAAGTGCCGAAAAATGCGTTTTTCAGGGAAAGCCGTGCTTTTACGTGTGATGACACGTGTTAAGTACGGTTCGACGTCGGGATGCACGGGGCAGTCCCGGGACGTCTCGTTGGCACCGCAACAGGGAGTTTAACGAGTTCCGGTTAACCTGGAGCGGGCCAGTTAACGGATTTCGGTTAACTTTCTGACGGATTTGGACGATCCGGATTTGGATACTTACAGAAAGGAAAGATGATATTGGCTACATATTCATAATCTTCAGGCGTGAGGCCTTCAGATGACTCAGAGGACTGGAATTTGAAGACTCCTGACTCAAGGGTACGGACGACAGGGTGTTTGACATGACTGGACTGAGAGGGACGGGGGACCAATCCAAGCTCTGTGATCATTTGATGTCGGCTGGCTATCGGCCCGGAGAATATCTCCCAATTCTTTAAAGGCAACTCTGTCTTAGTCATCAAAGTGCGGGGATCAAAAGGTTCTTCACCACCATCTCCAATTACTGCAACTATCTCGTCATCTGAGCTGAAGTCGATCAAGTCAGGAATCTGTGCTTCTTCATCAAATAGCTTCTGCAAACCCGACTCACTGTCTTCATTACTGGCAACTCCTATTTGGCTGATCTTTGGAAGAGCTAGCTCAAAGGCGGAGAAATCCATTACCCCTGATGGGAAAAGTACTGGCTCTTTGAAGCGGTCTGGGTTTCCTTTGAAGGCATACTTGTTCTGAATAGTAGTGGTAGCCCCAGGAATGTTCGGCAAGTCAAGAAACATCCTCCAAATAGGATTTGCTGGTTTTCCACGAGCTTTCTCAAGGTTTCCAGAAGAATTTTCCTCAAGGAGAGTTGACTATTACCTTTATCATATTGGGTCTCACCTTTTGCGAAGCACTGGGCCAGAGACAAACTGTAAGGACGGAGACGGACCCCTTCATTTCGCTTTTCCTGAACTGTTCCCTTAGCCTTTCTGTCATCCTGAGGATATGGTTTGTATCCCAAGCCATGTCGGGTGGTTTGTTCCTTTGCATCGATGACGGCATTGCGACCCTGAAGTCTTTTACCCAATCCAATCCCCGAAAGATAACCCATCTTTCTCATCATTTGCATGGCAGGAGGTATTTTATCAGAAGTAGCAGTGAGGTCTGTGCAGCACACTTGAGCTTTAGAGGAAGCTACAGAGAATCCGGTTAAGGCAAACCCTTCATCATCATGTTTGATCTCCAGTATCGGGATACCTCCTGTGCTGGTTCCTTCCACGGTGACACTGTCTCCATAAATAGTAGTGATAGTCCCATCACTTGACTGAAACTTGATGCATTGGTGCAAAGTAGAGGCTACCCCATTAATCTGGTGAATCCAAGGTCGTCCCAGCAAGGCGGTGAACGAAATGGGGATGTCGATCACTTGGAAGTCCACATCCATGGCCTTTTTTCCAAACCACAATTTGAGAGTAGCAATCCCCAAAACTGACCGAGTAGTGGAATCGTAGGCCTTAATAGTTTGACTGGAAGGTTTCAAATCTATGGGCTTCAAATCCAACAAATCCATCATTTTTGCTGGCAGGACATTCATTGCAGACCCTCCGTCAACTAACACCCTGGGCAATCGGCGTTCATCCAATTGGACTGTGATGTAAAGGGGTTTGTTATGACTGGCTCCATGTTTTGGCAGGTCCAGGTCAGTGAAGGTGATGATATTTCCATAGTGGATATTTCCAATCATCTGGACGACCTCATCTGGGGTGACATCTATGGGCACCATGGTCTTGGCAAAACTTTCTTCTAACTTCAGTTTGTGAGGGTATGAGGAGGTTAATAGGGACCACAGGGAAATGTTGGCTTGAGTACACTTCAACTGAGTCAACACCGGGTCCTCCTTCTCGAAGTCTGGATTTTATGCTTCTGGCTTATAAGGTCTTTTTTCTGTCTTCGGTTAGGAGATGGCATTTCTTTTGTCACCTTTAGGCTGTTCCACACTCATCTGCCCAGACCGAGTCATCACATAGACATTAGACTTTTCCGAGTCATCAGTCCTACCGGAGGATTCCTTCAGCTCTTTCAGGTTTAAAGGCGGAATTTTGCTGGCGTATGGCCAACTCTGCTGATTAATTTGATTGACAGCACTACCAGAGGTATAGGCAGCTTCCCGAATCTGATCCCAGGTTACAGGCTTCCTAGCCTTTTCTGAATTCTGACTTCCCTATTGGCTTAGCAACTGACTGATTTCAGTTTCTTCTTCCTCACTCAAAGCCTTGACAGTCTCATTAAGGCTTTTCAAGGTCAATATGCAATAGGAATTATCATTCCCAGGGTTAGGGGGTTTGCTAGTGGCTTCCTCACCTTGACATAGCAACTTTTTCAACAAAGCAGGGTCACATTCCTCGTCACTGTCAAACATATCCCTTCTCTCCCTCGGGGTCAACCTTCTGACGGCATCTTTGACATTGGCCAAACACTTCCTGAAGTGGGAGACTCCATCATCGATAAGGATTTCTGTGGGGTCGAACCTTGTGGTAGGTTGCCATTCTTTACTCATGTGAGGGTTTTCTGGGCTATTTGGCTTCTGGGCTAACCACTCTTCTACCGTTCCTTCCGCCATTTCAACTGTGTCTTCCTCGGTCTCACTACAGTAACTTCTGTTGGAACTTTCGTCTTGATTCTGATGACCAATGAGGGTAAAAGAAGGTCGGGATACTTGGTGCCATATAAGGGGTATTCTGGACTCTTCCCATGACTTAGGGATCACCAAGAAGATATCACTGTCGTCGTAAGATAGGAAGGGGACCGGGGTCGCTTCAAACTTTAAGACCCTTTCTAGGGCTTCCATGCATTCTTCCCCGGACATGGTCTCAGGGGTGACTTTTAACACCGCAATGGAGTCCACTCTTCCCAATGGGGGTTCAGCCTCGATGACGCTTACGTGTTCTAAATCGGCGGGTGGAGCCCACTTCCCTTTTTTAGCTAAAGCTTCGATCAAGTTTTTCCATTCACCAACCAAGTATTTGTAAGGAGTGTTGAATTCTAAGATGTGGAATTCATACCCTGCCTCGTCTGAGTTGCATCCATTTTCTCTTCTGATCCCTTGCAAAGGTGACAGCCACACTTTGAGGTTATACAATCCTCCTTTCCAGGCCTGTGATTTTCTACCCTATCTGATCCTCCGGGTTTCACTTCCATTGGCTCCAGGTTCATTCCTTCTACCGAGCTGTCATCCTCACTGTAAATCCACCCATTCCTATTCTCATTTCCGACTGACTCATCGCCGTCACTGTCTGGGAGAGGGGAAAATTCACACACGTTGACGAAGTTGGAAAGGTCAGGTTGGTACTGGAATTTTGGGATTAGAGGATTTGGTTCACACTGAGGAGAGGGAGTGACTCCCATGGGATAATGCAGAGACTGGATTACTGGGGAAGCCTTGGCATTTGCTCTTTGTTGGTAAGGAACAAAGCTGGGTCTTATCTGAGGAGGCGAGGGTGTTGGAGCCCTGATGGCTTGGGATGTTGGAAAGGACTGAAAAGAGGTAGTCCATGGTAAGGGATCGTATGTGGATGGAGGAGGGCATTGGTTATAGGATGGAGGAGTTAAAATTGCTGCTCCTGGAGTCTTATCTTCTACCATAACCAAGGAACCATTGGATTCAACCACTATCTGAACCCCATGACGATGGAGTGCGTCGATAAGCATGGCTTGATGTTCCTCATGGACCTTACGACTGTTCTCCAAGGCTAAGGCTAACTCTTCTTCCCTAGTCATTGGGTTACCCGAACCACTGCTGTTTTCTGTCAAATCTGCCATTCTGACTCTCTAGGCTGACAAAACTGAGGATTCTGGTGAGCTATCTGAGAATTCTGCACTGACAAGCCTCTGACCCGGTATTCTCACCCACTTCTTTCTCGATGCGGGAAAGGGATAGGTAAGGTTTAGACTCGGGGGTAGGTGTTTAGGCTGAAGGCTCAAGCAATATGCAAATTAAGAATCTTCCAGTTTACTTAAAAATAGTGTCTTTTATTAATTTCTATTTGGTTGGAAAAGGGGTTGCCCTTCTTTTTTGCAACTACTCTAGTTCCTGGATCAGTGGGTTTCGTCACTACGTCTATAAGCCCCTCATTTTCCAACTGTATTTCAACCTCCCAGGGTGGACAGCCCCGGGCGAGGGTCCTATAGGGCACGCGGATCCCACCGATCGAGAGAGAAGAACACTCCTAGGGGTCTAGTGGGTCATAGGAACTTTTAACGCACGATAGATGCGGATTATAGTCAAGGCAATGCCGGGAAAGTCTCGTCTTTCAGCCTTAACGGAATTTCGGCAGAGTTTCGCCTGCGCGATTGACATTTTGACTTTTGGCATTGTCCAAGAAAATAATAGGCATGGGTCGGACGGTAAAATCCGAATGACACAGCGTCACATTAGGCTTTGTTGCATACGTCGTGCGAGTCAAAGTCAAAGTCAATGTCGGGTCAAGATCTTGCCAATTTTTCCTTGACAGAATTTCGGCAGAGCTTCGCTTGCGCGAAAGATCCTGATTTTTGGCGTAGACTCGGGCTTGATTTTTATGTATCCCGTGAGGGTCAAAGTCGAAATCAATGTCGGAGTCAAGATTCTGCCAATTTTTCCTTGGCGGAATTTCGGCAGAGTTTCGCTTGCTCGAAAGGATCTTGACTTCCAACATGGGCTAAGGTTTGACCTTTACAAGGTTATGCAATTAGGCTGTATGACATGGTCTAGACCAAAAACCAACCAAAAGTCACGGTTTTAAAATGTGTGACACGGACTGTGCATTGGTCGACACTGACTGCCATTAGGAGTTTGGGATGATTCCGTGCGCGCCCGGGAGCATCGTAATGCTATCCGTGACTGAAGCTGAACAACCACCCCGGGTTAAAAGGATGTGCGTGCAAATTTTACAGGATATAATGGTGCGCGTAGTGTGCGGCCTCCTAAAAATGTTCCTTTTTGAATTAAAATAGAGATTTTCAGAAATGTGTTTTAAAGGAATGATTTTCGAGACGGGGGAAAATGCAACAATTAAGCACGTAAATTTTCTGGAGCCCGGTCAGACTGAATAGCCCCAAGCTGCCTAAGCTGCTAGATTAACCTCAAATTGTGTCCTGGTGGAATTGCCCAAAGAAGCCGCCCGGCCAGGATCTGAGAAGATCAAGCCGTACGGCTGGATCAAGCAATTTTCCAGGTTCCAAAATTTTTCATTTCCAGGCTGTTCCCCGAACACTTTGGCACCTTTTCAGCTCTAGAAAGCTTCCTGTTCAGTATTCAGAATATGCACAATCCAAAAACCAAAATGCATGCAAGGCATTATAAAGAAAAGCAAGCACGAAATTTGGATCCGCGGGGGAAGGCTAACCCTAAAAAGTTTTTCTTTTGAAATGATACCGGTACGTGGCATTGTACTACCATAACTTATCCCCGGCTCCACAAGGAGGCGTTGAAGAGGAAATTTAATGGTTTCTACCTATATACCAAGTATCATTTTTTTAGAAAGAACTTATTCATTCCCCAGCGGAGCCGCCAAACTGTGAATGTGTGCCCAAGAGATCGCGGCATTTTTATCTTTCTTGAAACCGCTTTCTCGAGTAAGGGGATCACCGCCTCACATCGGTTTGAATACATCCGGTTTAAATTGAAAAATGGAGTCGCCACGCCATTTTGATTTCCTCAAAACTTTGAAAAAAAGGATTAGGGTCCGGAGGTTAAGTTACTCCTTGGGAAGAACGTTTGGCGTTCACCCAAGGAGCCTCGCCGAAGCAAGTCTTCCAAGATCCAATTTTCGTGCTTGCTTTTGTGCTTTCGTGTGTGAGATGTGATTTTGATAAAGGGAGGGAATGTACCAAGTTGTCTTCCAGACGTATAAACCATGAGTTGGTTATCGCTCGAGATTCCTTGGATTTTTGATGTGTTCGGGACTTATATCCCATGCTCATCTTGGACTTACGACCATCATTAAGTGACCTTGGGTCATATGTGATCGGAATAGGGACACCTCTTTTTATAGCCCAAGAATGAGACTCTTTAGAAAGGAAGGACCTTTGCCCGTCAATCCTACATCTTGAGACGATTTGAGCTTGGTCGGGACATTTATGCTCGTCTCAAGTGATGATCGGAGATGTAGGGGCTTAAGTTCGTCCATTTCTAAAGGGACTTCGACTATTGCATCTTTATGTGGATGAAACGATGTAAAGATGAGACCTTTACACTGCTATGCCCCAAGAGATGCTTCAAGTACCAAAGGGACAAAGGGGAGGGGTATAAAGATTGGATCTTTATACTCATCCTATGTCTTTCGTGCCTTAGGAAGGTCACTAGGCAATCCTTGGAGAGTGATCCAACCATGAGGGACATGGGGAAATGCATTTGAAATTAAAGATGACATTTTTTTATGAAAACAAGTGTAATGAACACTATGAAAACCAAGACTAGGAATATAAAGGGAAGAACTTTGAGGCTTTCCTATGTCCTTTAAGAACCATTTAGGTGGACAATCATTGGAAGCAAGGTCAAGGGAGTGGGAAATGACATAATGATAATAAAGACGACATTTTTAATGTAAAGATGATATTTTTATATAGTAAAGATGACATTTTTCACATCATCATGTGAGGGATCCACCCTAGAACAAGCCATTTGTGGTCTTATTGTTCATCCTTGGGATGGATTCTCCATGAATCCTATGTGATAGGGGGAAGGGGGATATGATGATCTATATGGTAAAGATATGATCTTTATGATAATAAATCACATATAATAGCAATAAATGGCAATATGAAAAGCAAATAAGCAATATAACAAGATGACAAGTATATTTCAAAGAGAAAAGGAGGAGAGGTTACCAATGGTGGTGTTCCTCTATCTCCCTTGAAGTTTTCCTAAGGAAGGAGTGACTTTGGATGGATTTTGGAGAGGAGGGAGGTGATTTTGAGTGAGTTTTGGTCTCTGAAATTTCGTGGTTTCAGTTGGGCAGAGTAACAGTGCTAAAAATGGTCTCTTAAAATGAATAAAGGAGGCCTCTATTTATAGGCAGTTTTGTGTTTCCTAATGAAGCCGTGCGACATTAACCTTTGGCAAAAGAAGTCGTGCGGTCTTATCCTTTATTGACTCAGCCTGTTTCTAGAACCATGCAAGGTGGCGTTCTAGAAGGTCTTTCCAGTGAGGGACTACGTGGAATTTTAATTCCTAGCAAGTCCTTTGCCCCTCAGAAGGTTTGGGAAAGTTCCAGAATTGCCCCTGAACTTTAGGAAAGTCCAGGAAATTGCCGAGAAACTTAACCGAAAGGCATGAGCCAGATTTGGGTACTTACAGTTGTTTAGATCCGAAGTTGTAAAGTGTTGAATGTATACTTTAATATGTGAATAAATTGAATTTTCCAAAGAAGATCGTTTATTTGACTAAATTTATACATTCATTTGGTAACAAGTAAAGAAAACACTAGGTTGTCTTTTAAGTACTTAAATCGGCCCAAAGGAAGGCTAGGTATTTAATTAAGACATTGTTTAATTTTCTTGGTTACCTTAAGATAATCATTTATGAGTCAATTCATAGTCCAAATATTAGTTTTGATGTCATGTTAATTATCTTTTTGATGGAATTCATTGATATAGTTAATCACTTTATTCATTATGTAGATTCTAATAAATGTTTTGTATTCATTCTTCGTTCTTACCCAACAGATATGATAAACGTTTTGTCTATAACTACTGCAATGAATAATGTACCGATGCTTAATGGGACTAATTTTAAAACTTGGAAAAATAAGATTACTAGTTTTTTTTATTATTTTTTGTTTTTTAGGTTGTATGGATATTGATCTTGTGTTAAGGGAACCGAGTCCCGCTGCTCTCACAACTGAAAGTACCGCTATAGAGCGGAAAAATGTTGAGCTGTGGGAATGGTCCAACCGCATAAGCCTAATGATCATGAAAAATGCCGTTCCAGAGACATTTTTGGACAGTGTCTCTGAGAACGGAAATGCTAAGGACTTTCTTGATACCCTTGAGGAACGTTTTAATAAAAGCAAAAAGTCGAAAAGAAGTGCCTCCTTGAGGAAGCTTGTTTCCATGAGGTACAAGGGTAACAGAAAGCTTCAGGAGTACATTCTTGAAATATTTCATTTGTCAACAAAACTATGGGCACTTAAGTTAGAGATATCGGAAGATTTACTCGTGCTTTACTCGTGCACCTAGTTTTGATCTCTCTTCCTCCTCAGTTTGGTCACTTTGAAGTGACCTATAATTGTCAAAAGGATAAGTGGAATATTAATGAAATAATTTCACAAGTGACACAAGAGGAGGATAGAATGAAACATCTTAAGCCAGAAAGTGCTCACTTAGCATCTACTTCTTCTCATGGGACTAAGAGAAGAGGTAAAGAAATTGCATTTGCGGTTGCAAATAAGAAGCATAAGGGATCATCAAATGATCATAAAGTTAAGAAGTGCTTCTTTTGCAAGGACCTTACTCACATGAAGAACGACTGCCCTAAGTATCGTGAATGGAGAATTAAGAAAGGTATGTCATTTGGTCTTGTTTGTACTGAGGCAAATTTGGTTTCAATTCCTTCATATACATGGTGGTTGGATTATGGTGCAACAAATCACATTAGTTCATGTATGTAGGGTTGCCTGAACTACCAAATCCTCAGTGAATATGAGAGATACATCTATATGGGCGCTGGAAATCCGGTTGAAGTTATAGGCATAGTGACTTTTAGATTAATATTAAATACTGCTATTATTTTGTATTAAATAATACATTCATTGTACCTTCCTTTAGACGGAATTTAATATCTATCACAGTTTTGGACAAGGAAGGTTACTCTTGTTTTTTTGGTAATAATAAATGTGATCTTTATTTTAATTCCAAGCTTGTCGGTACTAGTACTTTGTTATATATCGATAATCTTTATTTACTTGACACAATCAAGACAATAAATGAGTCCCATAATAGTGAAACCAAAACTAGAGGCATAAAACGAAAGTTTTTAAGTGAAAATTCTTATACCTTATGGCATAGATGTTTGGGTCATTTCTCCAAAAGGAGAATTGACAAGCTTGTGTCGGAGGGAATCTTAAACAAACTTGATATTCTGGATAGAAAATTTTGTATTGAATGCCTAAAAGGAAAATTTACAAACTCCAAAGGAAAATTTGAATCATTGAGAGCATCAAATGTCTTAGAACTAATTCATATGGATATTTGTGAACCATTCACTACCCCATCATGGAAAGGTCAATAATATTTCATCATTTTCATTGACGATTTCTCTCATTATGGATGCATTTATTTACTTCATGAAAAGTCTCAATCATTGGAAGTTTTCAAGTCTTTCAAAGCTGAAGTTGAAAATCAACTTGGAAAGACTATTAAGAACGTTAGATCCGATCATGGTGGTGAATACTACGGTCGAAATGACGGTTCAGGTGAACAATGTCCAGGTCCTTTTGCTCGCTATTTAGAAGAGTGTGGGATAGTCCCTCACTACACCATGCCGGGCAAACCTAGCATAAATGGTGTAGCTGAGAGACATAATAGAACCCTTAAGGATATGGTAAGAAGTATGATCTCTTGTACTTCATTACCTCACTCATTATGGGGTGATGCATTAAGAACCGCAGCTTATATTCTCAATAGAGCACCTTCAAAATCTACCGATAAAACTCCTTACGAATTATGGACGAATAAGAAACCGTCCTTAAATCATTTTCATGTATGGGATTGTCCAGTAGAAGCTAGGCCTTATAACCCTAATGAGGGCAATCTGGACCCTAAAATCGTTAGCAGCTATTTTGTAGGGTATGCTGAAGAGATCTAGGGGATATACATTTTATGAACCGAAAACTAGAACTTTTTTCAAAATGGGAAATGCTAGGTTCTTTGTGGATGTTGAATTTCGTGGGGAAATTGAGAATAATAGTTTTGAATATGAAGAGGAGGAGGAATCCATCTATATGCCTCTCCCTATAGTTCCTATTGAAAATCAAGTACTTGTACCTAAAATTCAACAAGAACATATAATTCAAAACAATGTAGATCCTCCTATAAATGTTGAACAACATGAAAATGTTGACGAGGAAATTCAACAACCTCAAAATCAAGATGAACCGGGGCCCTTAAGGAGATCTAATAGAGCAAGAAGGAGCGCAATTCCAGATTATTATGACGTGTATCATGCCGAGAATGAGGAACCGTTAGGTTTAGTAGGAGATGAGCCGCTCACCTTCCATGAAGCCATTAATAGTCCTAATTCTCATAAATGGATCAATGCCATAAATGAAGAGTTAAAATCAATGAAAGACAATGAAGTTTGTGATCTTGTCCCATTACCTAAAAATGTGAAGCCCATTGGGTGTAAATGGATCTTTAAGACCAAAAGGGATTCACAAGGTAATGTGGAAAGATATAAGGCTCGTCTTGTTGCTAAGGAATTTACTCAAAAGGAAGGTATTGATTATAAAGAAACATTTTCTCCGGTATTCTCTAAATATGCTTGTAGGATCATTATGGCATTAGTAGCACATTATGACCTTGAGCTTCATCAAATGGATGTAAAGACAGCTTTTCTCAATGGCAACATTGAGGAAACTATCTATATGAAGAAACCAGAAATGGTGACTGATTCAGATCAAACTAATCAATTAGTTTGTAAACTTAAGAAATCCATTTATGGTCTAAAGCAAGCTTCTCGTCAATGGTATTTAAAATTTAATCAAGTTATTCTTTCATTTGGTTTTGAAACGAATCTTGGTGAAGATTGTGTATACCATAAGTTCAGTGGGAGTAGATTTATATTTTTGGTCTTATATGTGGATGATATTTTACTTGCTAGTAATGATAAGGACCTTTTAAAGGAAATTAAGAAATTTCTCTCAAACAAATTTGAGATTAAAGATCTTGGTGAGGCATCTTTTGTATTGGGAATCCAAATTTTTCGTAATCGGTCACGGGGTATTTTGGGATTATCGCAAAAGAGCTATATAGAGAAGGTATTACAAAGGTGTAACATGGAAAATTGTAAACCACATGACACCCCTGTCTCTAAAGGAGATAAATTCAATTTAAAGCAATGTCCTAAAAATAATTTTGAATCAAAGTATATGGAAAATATTCCTTATGCATCGGCAGTAGGAAGCTTAATGTATGCACAAGTCTGTACTCGTCCAGACCTTGCATTTATTGTTAGGATGCTTGGTCGATACCAAAGCAATCCGGGAAAAGAACATTGAGTTGCAACCAAAAGAGTGATGAGATATCTAAAAAACACTAAGGACTACATGCTTACATATACAAAATCGGATCATCTTGTGATCGTTGGGTATTCCAATTCCGATTTTGCTGGATGCCAAGATAGTCGAAAATCGACATCCGATTACGTCTTCACATTATCCGGTGGAGCGATATCTTGGAGAAGTGCCAAGCAAACACTTGTGGCTTCCTCTACCATGGAAGCCGAATTTGTTTCTTGCTACGAAGCATCCAATCAAGCTATATGGCTGCATAAATTTATTGAGGGACTGCAAATTGTCAAAGGTGTTGAAAGACGCTCAAGTTATATTGTGACAATCGGTCAGCGGTGTTGTATTCTAACAACAACAAGAGTTCATCTAAATCTAAGCATATAGATATTAAGTTTCTTGTTGTAAGAGAAAGAGTACAAAATGAACAAATAGATATACTACTTATAGGAACAAATTCCATGTTAGCAGATCCGTTTACTAAAGCATTATCTCCTTTAGTGTTTCACGAGCACATTGCTCATATGGGTGTAACGACTTTTGATAATGCTTAATATAGTGGGAGTTTGTATTGTGCTTTATTTGCTATTTGTTTTATTCAAATTGATCTCATTCTGTTAGATAGGACTAGTTGGTAGAATATATATATATATATATATATGTATATATATATGCTTTAATATATTCATTAAGTTTTCCATGCTACACATCTATACTTAATCTATGTCATTTAGTTGAACATATATATGTGATTAATGTGGGTTTAGTTGCGAACCAATTACAAAGACTGCCCCTTTAGTCCCTATACTTGTAAAACTAATGGACGAGATTGTTTTGGATGACAATAAAGTGCACATATGGATTGTCATTTACATTGTAAATATGATTTTATGAGGGTTTGTTAAAGTATAAACACATGTTTGGGCAATCCAAGTGGGAGATTGTTAGAACATGGATTGTAAAATGTGTATACTTAATAAAATATATGTGACATGTAGACGTACATGTATAAACCATAAATATAATGTTATTGTAAAGTATAGAATATTAATTAAATGTGTAGAATTCCTTAGGTGGAAATTACCTATTTATGATGAGCAGAATGGTAATTTCACACCGCTTAAGTGAAAGGGTGTAGTCCCCAGATGAGGTGCCATTGTTTTCCTACATATATAGGCATACCATCAGCCTAGAAAAACACTACATATTCTTATGTACTCTCTACATAATCTGAGCACAAGAAAAGGCATTAATCATCTAGAAGATTTACATCTCCTTCCTTCATTTCCTTCTTCTTCTCTACCTTCCTTGAAAGAACAACATAAAGATACAAGATTGATTCATCAGGTATACGCTTCCGCCTTCATCTTTTCTTCTCTTCTTAATCTAGGCTTGAGTGCTTTGGAATTAATGGAATAGAAATGTTCCAACAGAATTGACAAATTTTTATTCAGGCTTTTGGTCTGAAAGTTTTGACTTATTAATTGAGTTAACTATTTGAATGATTTTATGGTTTGAATTATCAATTGTGTTAACTATTTTAATGATTTTATGGTTTTAGAGTGATGAATTTAGGAATGAAACGTTAAAGTTAAAATTGTTAGTATCAAATTTTGGTGGAGAATTCGTTTAGATTACAATATTTGTTTTAGACATGGATAATCACTATAAAATGAATATTTGATGGTTTATTGATTAGACATTGATTTATCATGGAGTGTGCAGTGAAAATCTTATGCTAAATATTTGGAATTATAGATTTGCTGGAATTTGGTGGCCAAATTTATTAAGTTGGGAAGGATGTGATAACCCATAAACTTTGTTTTAAAATATACTCATTCCATCCCATCTCAGTCATAACTAAATTTTTGGCAAGGAAAAGTAGTATAATATTAATAGTAAAAGAGTTGTTGTGAGTTTAGACACCCCGTTCTGAAACCATTATACATGATTACACTGCTCTTTGTCTCACCTTTGTGTTTTGATGAATATTCATTAGTTTCACATATTTCATTAAGTTTCTTACTAACTTCGTTAGTTTTAGACTTAACTATCTAACGTAACAACTGAAAAGGGCAAACAGTCCTTCGAGATTTGATCAATATCTACACAATCAAAATCGTGGCTACGATTCTTTATTGATTTACAACTCTTTTTTTTGGTCATCAAGTCTTGGACAACTATAAATACAAGGGTTCATCCTTGAAAGAGCACATAAAACATTCTAAAATACTCTCTCAAATTCGTCCATAACACCATTGAAGTTTGGATCTCAGGCCTTTGTCAAGGCTACTACTTGAATACTCAAGATTTTAAGGTAAACTCCTAATATTTTGATTTTCTCTTCTCATCTCATCTAATTGTTCTTTAGACTAGTGTAATCCCATCAAACATAAAGTTAGTCTAGGGTCTCTCCTATCCATGGAGATAGTCTCGAATCACATTATCTCAACATCCCAACAAACTAATAAAACTAATTTCTTTTGCATGCTTTTACTTGGTTTTTATTCTATTTGAACAAATTGATAATACCAATAAGAAATACCAATCATAAGATTGGGTAGGATTAGTGATACTTGACTTTCTAATTTTATAATTTAACCCCCGAACCCTCTAAAATATGGATTTGGTTTATGTTCCAAGACATAACATAATGGCGACTCAAAATTAAAAAGAGATTAGGGAGGAACTTAGAATGTTTTTCACCATTATCACAGTGGCAGCTTCGCTAGGGATAATTGATTAAGAGGGTTAGATTTGCATGCTCTAGAGATTATTAATATGTTCATTTTTTCTTTAAAGATTTGAAAAAATCGCTCTCTACTCTAGTTGTCTCGACGAGACTACCTTTGTCTCGTACGAGACAAGCATTCCAGTAACTGGTTTTTGGTTTCTTTTGTCTGAAAGTGGAGTTCATAAATCGGTTTAGACATGTAAGGGAGATCCCAAATTCAATTTTGCTGAGTTTCTTCTTTTTTTAGGACCTTCCTAGCAATAAGAAAATCAAACCTAATCATCACTTCTTGTGCTAACTCGGTTTTGTAGGAATATAATGATTGAATATTGTATGAATATATACATGCGTGAGATTGGTTTTATATATTTAGTTATCGGTTATTGGTTGACTTGGGCTTTGTATTTATAAATTAAATCTCTCTCTCTCCCTTTCCTTTTTATGTGTGAACTACGTTGGCCTGAGTCTCTCTATTAAGGGGGAAACGTAGGCAACCACTTGATCCAACCATTATTTGTTTTCTTTAAAAAATGATTGTTATCACCTAGACTTGACTCACACACGTGCAATCATGAATAATTGTTCCATTGCACTACATTATCTTTACTTAACTCGGGATCCCACATTAAGGACAAAGGTCAGTCATCTTTATCGCCGGTCTCTCCAAAGTTGGTGCACCCCACTTCGCATTTCGCTCTTATACGACCTTCACACTGCGGGGAACCTGAGTTTTAATCCTTCATAAATCTTATGCATCATTTTAGGCATCTTAAGACACTCCTTTGATTGGTTGGCTTGATCTAGGGGCTACTTTATATCTTTGACCAAAATAAATTTATTTGCAATTGACCATGTGAAGAACCAATAAAATGATCCTTCAAAATGTCCCTATAATGTCCCTTCAGAATTGTCCCCAAAGAATACATATCTTGACAAGGTTTATTCCATATAGCTTTGTTTTACAAAGAACTAAATTAATCACTAGGTTACTAGGTTTGAATTCGAATGGTGGATTCCAATGAGAACATGTGACATTTGCCCAAAATTTTCCATTTTCGGGAGTGCAATACATGTGGAATACAAGGGGCTCATGTTATAGGGTGACAAATCCACTGTTCCAGGACTTTGGGTAGAAACCCCAAAATGGATTCACCTCCGTCTAACCAAAACTAGGATTAAAATTTGAAAAATAAGTTTGTGGTGCCTGTCTGGCTTGTCTCGTACGAGACAAACATGTCAGTCTATGTATTTTGTGCCATTTGGTCATCCTTAAAGCCTTTACCCCCAACACTCATCCAACTTGTTGGGACTCAATCATGGTTACAATTGCTACACATCTAGGTCCACCCTCAAAGCAGCTCAACTTTCCCAACAATGTCCAACACTCCGGCTACATAAGAGGTCGATGCTCTCAAGGCCCGCCTAGAAAGGGAAGTGAATCAAATGGTCGAAACATATGCCTCTGCCTTATACCCCAACATAAAGCGACAAATGGAGGGAGAATTTCAAGGCCGCCTGCAAGCTCAAGGGGAATACTATGAGAAGGAAATCAAAACACTTTATGTCTGCCTACAATCCCAAAAAGAATACTGTGAGGAGACTGAAACACTTCGTGAGATAGTCAGATCTAAAGAGGAAAGACCTCGACATGACAAAGAAAGCAACTATCTTAATAATGCGTGGGATCATCCCCACCTTAACCAACAAAGGCTCCTTGACCTTAATGGATTCAACCGTCCTAACAATGAAAAGTACCCTACTAGAAGGAGGATACTAACAAATTACGATAACTTAGAGGGAACTACCGAAGATGGTCTTTATGACATCCTTGTGGAGGAAGGAAAAATCAAGCCTAGAGAAAGGGATCATTGTAAGACAAACTCTCCTTGGAATCATGCCCTCCACTTGTTCTGTAAGTTCCACAAAAATATTGCCCATGACACCAACAACTGCATCACTTGAAGGATGTTAGTCAAGATTTGCTCGAAGCTGGCATGATCCAAATCTTTCCCAAGTAATGGAAGACACGAAGAAAAAGAAGCCTCTAAGAATAATTCAAGTTATGGTAAACCACATTAGGGCTGCAACTATCCTCTGCATTTCTTCTTTGAAAAAAAAACACAAAAATAATAGATTATGCCCATAATTGAGTATGTTCTCGAAGAGTTTTCAGTATTTCTACTCTATCTTCCTTTTTTTAGTTTGTGTCAAGTAAACTATCGAGTTTGTCATGAATTTCTTTATCAAATAAAGTCATTCTTCATTCGTATACACTCTCTCAAGTTGCTCTATCTATTGAATATCATTATAAATTCATGCAATTTTTGGAGAATGATGAGTTAGCTCAAACAAAACATGATAAATATTTACAAAAGCTAATGATGAAATCATTAAGGAACAATGGACCCACAAAAAATAAAAGTCACAAAAATAAATTCAAAACTTTGCGGATGATAATAGTTATGTCTAAACGAGTTTGAGAATGAAAGTTATCATTAGAACGCATACGGGCTAAACATCATCACACATCACATTCATGTTGAAAGTCAAAGAACAAAGAATCGAAGGAAGTCAAAGGCGTTGTTGTCAACATCCATCCCAAGAAGAGTGAGGCTACTAAACTAAAGTTCGAGAGTACAAAAAGAAGAAAATACAAGAAGCTCGCTATGTTGAAACTCCTCAAATTAACCTAGGCAAAAGTTAGAGCACAAGAGAAAATCTCTCAATCTTTTACCCCACAAAGAAGAAGCTCAATCAATCACAACGAAGACAAGGAGAATTCTTCAACATCATCTCCTCTTACAGAGAAATCTCAACATCAATGCAAGCAAAAAAGACTTTTAACATCAAGCCATTTCCATTAATGAAACATCCTTCATAGGCATCATTCATAAAGAAAACATGCTTAGCCCTAGGTCGTACTGATGATTGGCCTTCTTCTTAAACCTGTCAAGACATTTCTAAATGATTCACTTGGAAAGAAACCAAAACAAAGATTCAAGATATTAAAAGATAAAATGCATGGATCCATTAAAGGTAGAACAACTTTCCTAGATTCGGATTCATGTAGCGTTCTTTGTTGAGTCTCGGGGCTTCCTTTTATACACTCTTAAAATCCAAACATAAAACCAGGGCTTCCTATCCTTTCTTCCCCAGCCAGACTCTTCTCGAGCCACACAAATTCTTAAAGCAAATCTATACTAGGGGTTACTCTCTCTGCCTCCTTGTATCATATACAAAGAGTAACCACAAAATGTCAATCTTAAAGAGTCGATTCTTGGATCACTTTCTCCAAAATTGAGTCGACCTTTCATAATTTCTTCCTTCACTAAGTTGACATCTTTACCATCTCACACTCCCCAGTAAGAGTCAAATAATCTTCTCTCTGAGTCCTCTTTCTGTTAACATACTCCTTCAAAAAAATGAAAAGAAAAAGGTGCAAAAAAGATGTTCGCTAGATTGAAAATTTGAAAGGGCGGTCTAGGCAAAAAATAGGGCGTGTCACAAAAAATATTTGCAAAAAAATCATCAAAACAAAGGGGGAGCATCATTAGGTCTTCTTTAGCCTATTTATGAATTCATCCTCAACATACCAGATAGAGTAAGATCTCGGACAACGATTAACACATGAAATGAACTTGGAACAAGGAATTGGGTTGCCTTCTAAAAACACTTTTGTAGACACCCCGCCTTGGACCTCTCACCCCCGATTGCACATGTGATATCTTCTTTATCCCTTTCTATTGGTTTTGTTAACTTTTGTATAATTCTGTTAAGGTTGTTAAGGTCCTGACTAATTATGTTAGTTTTGGGGCTAAACTGAATAACAGAGTTAACCATTTGGGTCATTTCTGTCCTTTATCCTCTCAACAAACTCGGGCGAGTCACGCCACTGGCCTGGAACTCGCGCGAGCCTGAGGCCCATACGGGACTCACGCGAGTCTCAGTCTTAGTGACTGATTTTCCTCCAGACTTCTCTCTCTTTTTTATTTTGTAACTCCTATCCCATTTACTCATGAACTTGATCTGAGTCAGACTATCCCATTTTTAATCAGAAACCCCTCCATTCTCACCCCTTCACCTATAAAAGGAGCCCTTAGCCTCCTTTGAACTTCCTGTTCTACTAATTTATTTGGATTCCCTAAACTTTCACTCTTCTAAACAAACATTTGTGTAAGAAAAACTCTATCTCTCAAAACCCTCAAGCACACACACACACACACACACACACAAAAAAAATCTCTTTTCCTCTTTTGACATCAAGCTTTGGAGAAATACATTCCTTAATAGTAAGGCATTCCCAGAAAGCACTTTCAATAAGGTATTCTATTCATCTTTTTCGTTATTAATTTTTATTTGCTTTTCCCCCTCATGTATGGAACCCCCATAAAAAGGGAGGATTTTTTTTTATGGTTACTTCACACTATTGTACGTACCCAATCTGGATCACCCTTCACAAAAATTGCCCAAGAAGGACTTTAAGGGACTATCCAGAAAATATAGAAAGTTTTGGGGCCTATCGGGTATTAATTTGACTATGCAAAGTGAGGGAGGGTCATTTTGGCATAAGAACCATCGAAAGGACCTCGATGGAATACTAAGAATATGAAAAGATCTCATCTAGACAGCTGGAGGAAGAATCTATAAGATTTTGAGGCGGTTACAGCAGACCAGGCCGTACAACCCCTTTAGACCAGGTCATCCGACCTCTTTTGTAAGAGACAGTGCCTATAAATCAAACCCTTTTCCCCACCATTTTTGGAATCCTTTTGACAATCATAGGAGAAACTCTACCGAATTCCAGACTCATTTCCTTTCTCCTATAATCCACAAACACAAAATCCATTTTCTTACATCAAAAGAAAGGCCTAGCTCAAAGCTACCAAAATCAACCAAAAAAGATAAAAGTGAACCACCATTGGTAAACTCTTCTTCACCTACTTTTTTTTTGGCAAAAGGAGACGGTACTCCCTAGATTTTATTAATAAAAAAATAAAATTACAAACATGGTGGGGGACATGACAACCTTAACCACCAGAAAAAACCTAGGGGGAGTTCTTACACAACATGTAAGATCCTCAACAAAAAAGGGGGGGTCTAAAAACAAAAGAAAATACATCAATAAATAATAAAAAACACCTACTGCCTAATATTAGGGTACGAAATCCGATCAAAGTAAAGAAGACTCTGGCACGGCTTAGGGCAAGAATCCAAAGAATGAAACTCAAAATCCGCTTACTCAGACGTTGAGATATTTGCAAGACAATCTGTCACTTTATTACCTTCCCTGTAAATATGACTAACCTGAATAGACACCTCCTCCATGAATCTGAAAATGGCTTGAACGAAGTACCAAATCTCCGAAGGAATATTGTATTTGCGAAGTAAGATAAGTGACAAAACTTCAGAATCAACCTCGAGCCAAAGAGAATTATAACCCATTAACCTAGCTTGAGTAATCCCATCAAGAGCAGCCCTAGCTTCAGCAACCATGTTAGTAGCATTACCATAAAAATGACAAAAAGCAAAAATAAAAGACCCATCATGCTGACGCAAAATACCAACACCCGAGGCAATGCCCGGATTTCCACGAGAAGCTCCGTCCGTATTAATTTTCACTTTCCCCAACTCTTCTTCACCTACTTGAATCTCTATATATCTCTATTGTTACTTCCAAATCTCATCATTGTTCAAAATACATGGTTGATTAAATGTAGATCTATTTATATGCCTTAGTTTCTCTTTCTCTTCTTATTATTAAATCACACATGATACCACTTGAGCTCTCTCCCTAGGAAAGCATACAACTATTGAAGTATGATTGAGGGATGAAGCCTTAGAGTTGATATTGTTGGGTTTTGGGGTTACAAACGCTGCAGAAATATTTATAAAATAACACAAAACCCTAAGCCCTTGAATCCGTCTAGCATGAAGAGATAGAAAAACATGAAATAGAATTACATACCTTGAATGTGATTATGTTGCTTAAAACAGATCTCAAAATTCAAGCTTAGAATTTTAATGTCGAATCGGATCTTCTTCTTCCTTGTTCAACCTTGGTGACGAATCAACGATGGAGATCTTTAAGCCTTAGGAGATAAAGAAACCTCCCTCTAATGGTGATCCACATGCGAACGAACCTAGAACTCTTCTTGTTGGATTGCTAGATAACCCTTCTGATTATTGAAACTCCTTTCAAAAATCAATGACAAAAACAATGGAATTGATTTTGGGGCTTTTGATATTTTTGATTCTTAATCAATATCAAAATTCTAGAGTTTCATAAACCTAGGCTTAGATGTGTTTTTGTGTGTGACCCAATAGGAATTATATTATGTTGGTAGTGAGTCAAAACATCGACCTCACAAGACATAAGTGATTTCTAGCAAACCATTATATCCACCCATTTAATATAACATCAAAGCTTGATTCCTCGATAAATCAAATGTCATAATACCTTTGTCCACGATGTCCAATTGAACATGAGTCATGGTCCATGTCAACTCACATGTTCAATGCTTTCTCGATTTTGAATATGTTGATAATCCAAATGCATTTGATCTCTATCAAATCACTTGAGTGTGGCCACACATTTCATCAACATCATTCATTGAGGGGCCCAAGCAGACATCTCTCTCACACAGAGAGGGACAAATCCCATCTTGACTTATCATTCTTCCATACAAGAATCCAATCGTGCCAACATAGCCCTTATTGTTATCCGATTAAAGATAATGTTAGACTATATCAAACACGACGTTCATCATGTGAAAGATGATGATAATCTCAGGTACAAAGGATTCAATGACACTACTATCATGAGATTTAATCATAACACATATGACTATTGACCATGTTATAAATCTCATCGGTAGGTCATGTCCAATACTTATTCTCTAGCAAGTATCCATAAGTGTAATGTGCATCTCATGCATATAATCATCTCCATAATTATCCATTACCAACTTATACTAGATATTCATAATAACTAGGCACGCATTTTAATATAATAAACATGTAAACATATAATGAACCAAATAAACTTTCTCTATAATAAATGATAAAGACGATTGCATAGCGGTTTAGATTATAAGTCAAACATAACTAAACAAACAAGAAGGTTGTAGCCTGGTGGTAGGCAATCCGTTTTGAGGGGTTTCTAAGGCCTTTATCAGAACCTAACGACTAAGCAATCAATCCGATTTTTGTAAAACAAAGCCATGCAAGATTGCTTTTCGAAGAATTATATATGTATTTTTTGAAGGGACATCCGAAAGGGACTTTTCTGAAGGGACTTTTTCGAAGGGACTTTTTCCGAAGGGACTTTTCCGAATCCTTCTTTATTGTCAATTTTACATGGCTTTGTTTTGGTTAAAAACAAGAAAAGATCACCGAGTCAAAACCGACCGGTCACAGAGTGATCCTAAAAGGACAATCTACATGAGAATGTGACGATGCAGGGCTGGAAGGCTAGGCTCCCCGCGATATGACAATCTAAGTGGATTGAATACGCGGAGTGAGATGGTCCAACTTCGGAGAGATCGGCGACTAGGTGGTTACCGTCATCCGTCCTTAGTGTGGGTCCCGGGTTTATAGAGGGTATGCAGTGCAATGACAGATATATCATGAGTGCGCGTGTGTGATAGTCAATCTAGGTGATAGATAAAATAGAGATTTTTTTTGAAAACTAAAAAGGAAACAGATAGTGGCCGCACCAAATGGTTGCCTACGTTTCTCCCAATTTAGGAAAACTCAGGCCGTCGTAGTTCCACATAAAGAGAGAGAAAGAGAGATAAATAATTTAAATACAACTCCCGAATCCCCAATGGACCGGACTTTAATTAAATAAAACCCAATCGCACGCAGTTTATAAATAATAATCGATTATTTAAATGAAATAAGGATTCGAGTTCTACATCTTAAGGGAGGCCTTAAGATGCGGGAACTCTGCAAATAATGAATTCTGGGATCCCCCTTGCATGTTCGGCTCTCGTCTTGGACTATGAGATGAACGGGAGAAACCAGAAAACAACCAGATTGCCGAAGCGATATCTCGCGCGAGATAGGATATCTCGTGCGAGATATGCCTCATCTGAGAGCAGAAAATCGAATTTACAATTTTTTTGAAAACCTCTCTTTTAATTTTGACGCAAGTTTAAGCCTCTTAATTTTAAGTCCCCAGCGGAGTCGCCACTGTAGCGTTGTGAGAAGAATTTTATCTTTTTGAGTCGCCACCTATATTATTCGTTTGGAAAATATAGAAAAACCATTTTGAAAGAGATTTGGGTTCGGGGCTTAGGTTATGGAATGGGTAGGTCAAGGAGCATCCATTCCACCCAATCCGGAGATTGGTCTTGCTAAAAAAAAGAGAGGTTTTTCAAAAAGAAGAAGAAGATTTTAAATAATACAAATAAAAGATCCATTTAACGGGGTTAAACGGAATGTAGGATCGATTGCTTCGAGACCGTCTCCATGTCTTGGAGAGGCTCTAGGCCGATCCTAGATTCTATGGACTTATACCACTCTAACAATCAATTAGAAAGGGATTTAGGGAGTTACCTTGCGTGAGGTGATTTGGGCAGAGTTTCGACTCAAGTTTAGAATCGAATCTTGATATGGACAGAGCTTCGCCTCAGTCCTTGACTTGGATCTTGATGTTTGTTTATCAACAAGGTTGACAAACAAACTTTGAGGTGATTTTTAGGGTGATTTTGTAGGATTCTTTCAAGAAGAGAAACCAACAAAATGTGTGTGTTGTGAAAATTCTGGACCTTGTCCTCTTTTGAACCTTGGAAGTCACCAAGTATTTATAGGGGTTGGGGAAGTGTTGAAGATGAGATCAAACACTTGAAGATGGTTCCAGACTCCAAATTCTATTGGTTGGCCGGATGGATGAAGTTTTATCCCGAAAAGAGGTTGAAATCGACGAGGAAACTGCCTTCTGCATGCTGCAGAGGGAGGATATCTCGCGCGAGACACGCCATCTCGCGGCGAGATATTGCTTCTGTGGACAATTCCGTCCTTTCCTCGTTATCTCGTATGCAGTTTAGTCCCAAACTAACGATGGTTAGTCAAAACTTAACGAAACATGACGAAATGGTGGATTTCTAATTCTTGACTCAAAGCGAGACTTAGAGTGGTATAAATATGATCCGATGTGTTCAGAATGGGGTGTCTACAATTAGTCATCTTTTGGCTTCAACTAATTACAAAAGGCATCATATGCAAAGCTTGTTGTATAAAAAACCATGTGAGTTTAGAACGCTTTATATGAACAATTGAATTCTATTTTGTCTTGTTCTCTAGCAGTGTTGAGCTATTCCTCACATAACAAAAAATATAATCAATAGTCGAGATCGAGAAAAACATGGGATGATAATTAATGGAATATTTAGAGTGTGTGCCAAATAACTTCAAGATTTTAATAGTTTCACATTAATGATTATCTTACTTGTGCAGATGCAGCAGTCTCGTATGGAAAGTCACCACTGACTCACTAGTGGCGTCCCTCCAAATCTCCCGGGCTCCGTGATCACCAAACCCGTATATAAGTGAAACAACCTCTGGGCCGCCACCTGGGTCACTCTGAATCTCCCATGATGGTGCCTCCTCCTCACCAGCATCCTGTCTCCTCCTCCGTCCCTGTCCTCTAGCCACAATCTGACCCCGCCTCCTCCCATGCCTCAATGGTCTAACCTCTATCTCCTCCTCCTCCTCCTCCCCATCCTCACTATCCCCCTCCTCCTCCTCACTATCCACCTCCTCCTCCTCCTCCCCCCTCCTCCTCCTCCTCCTGAACGTCATCAGATGCTACCGCCTCCTCCTCCCTCTCCTCCTGCTCCTCCTCAGCTGTGGCTTTCTTGTCATTCTTAGACTTGCTCCGCTTTTCTTTTCTCTCCGGATGCATTTCAGCCTTCCTCTTTCTATTAGACGCGGTCATACGCTCACGTGCCTACAAAAAAACAAATAAGAGACAATAAATTAGCTATTTAGCATCTGGCAAATATGAACAATGTAAAGAAAAAGAGTGGACACTGGGAAGCTCGTTTGAAATAACACGAGACACATCTCGTGTGAGTTCATACGAGACTCATCTCGTATGAAATCACACGAGATGTGTCTCGTGTGATTTCATACGAGATGAGTCTCGTATGATTAAAACACGAGACACATCTCGTGTGAGTTCATACGAGATGCTTTCTGATCAACGAACAATAAACAAGATCAACACGAGGCAGAATTGATTCCAATATAAACTTTACAAATGAAAACAACACATTCCTATAGAACAATTGAACCATTTTATTGTTAGTACAACAACAATAAACAACAACAAGATCAACAATCAATTCTGCCTATAAGCAATGTAATTACCTTCTTTACGGGCACGGTGCTAGAAGAAGCTCCGACGGCGATGACAGTGGCGGTAGCGGCGGCGTCAGCTCCGGCAGGGACCTTCGAAATTTTTAGTCTAACCATCGAGCTGAAATGCTTTGAGGGTTTTGAAAATGGCATTTGGGGGAAAGGGGAATGGGAAAAATCAGGGTTTTGAAAATGGCGTTTGGGGGTTTTGAATCGTCGTCATCAATCGGCGATGGCAGTGGCGATAGCGGCGACTGGAAAGAGGGATGAGGTAGCGGTGGAGCAGCGATTTGAGAACGGCGTTGGAATGGTTGCTCTGGCCGGAGACGGTGAAGAAGCTTTGAGCGATTAGAGAGAGAAGTGGGAAAATTGAATGAGGAAAAAAAATAGGTATATAAAGGGGTATTTTGGTCATTTACTTGCTTCCCTGAAAATAACTTCTCTGTATTTAGTATTTGCCGAATTAGGGTGAGGAGCCTTCGTGGAATTATTCCGAAAGAGAATTGTTATATAAACCCGTAAAATTGTTGAGTAAACCCGTAAAGCTAAAAACACCCCAAAAAATTAAAACAAACCCCTCACTTTTCCCTTTATACCCCCACTCACTCACACACCCATTAACCCTTTCATTTACTCTCTCTCACCCACACCACCCACCACCATTTTTAGAGAGAGAAAGAGAGAGAATCAGTTTGAGAGAAAGAAAAAAAAAGAAGAAATCAACTAATTTTTAGAGAGAGAGTGTGAGAAATTTCGATTTTCGGTTCGATTGCATTTAAATTTCTGGATTTGGGTGGTTCGGCTGCTACCAACCGAATTTTTTAAAAATTTCGGCAAACCAGAGCCGAACTTTTTAAAAATTTCGGCCGGGTGTGGCCGAACTTTTTCAATATTTTCGGCCGGGGGTGGCCGAACTTTTCAGAATAGACTAATTTTTAAAAATTTCGGCCGGGTGTGGCCGAACTTTTTCAATATTTTCGGCAGGGGGTGGCCGAACCTGAACTGAATTTCGATCACTACTGGCCGAATTTTTGCAAAACGGAAAAAAACCAAAAGTTTAACAAATTTATATGTAGGAGGAAAGGGAGGTAGTGATTTTTTGATGTTTGAGAAATGAGAGTAGGAGGAAAGGGAGGGAGGTAATTTTTTTATGCAAAAAAAAATGAAGAGGATGAGATTAATGGTGAAAAATGGGGAAGGTGGGGAAGATGGGTGAAAAATTGATTAGGGGGAAGGTGAGATAATGGGTGTATGAATTAGGGGTGGAAAAGTAATTTCATTTGATGGCATAATTGTAAATTGTGCGTTACGGGTTTACTCAACAATTTGGTATTATGGATATCGGAGATGGTGAACGCGAATTGCTATTATATGAGTGACGTAAATTGCGGTTAGAGAGAGAAAGGAATTGCGATTAGAGAGAGAAGAGAATGAGGCCAGTTTCAATGACTATGAAATATTTTAAAAGAAGCTAGGGGTTTATTGATAAAATGAATTTCAACTTATGAACTCTAAGGTAGAATATGAAATGTGATATATTTTTTTTTTATAAATTTCACCTTCTAATTCTAATAGGGGCTTATTGATAAAAATCTTCTTTTTTTTTTTTTTTTTTTTTTATCACACGGGTCTAGTAAGCCCAGATAAGCAAGCAGCGAACCGTGAGTAGGCCTAGTGGGCCTAGCCAGTAGCTCGCATTAGGCCTAAGCTTCCGGTCAGGACTGGTTCGAGTCCCCCGTTAGAACCGGAACAAAACCTTCCCGTTCAATTGGTTGAACGCAGGGTCGCTGATATCTCTCTTGATGCTTTTCCAGGTTCGGATCTTGAAGAAAACTTGCGATGAACAAAGAATTGTAAGATCTCAAACCCTAATTCATTATATCTCCTAGTTTCCACACAGCGATTAATGTGGTGCCAACATTCTTGAGAATTTATTTTATTAAATTAATCACTCAATACTTAATATTCAAATTGATTTCACGAAATGATGCATATCAGAAATTCAATTTGTTTCTTATGCAGAAACTTCTGTAGGAATCGATGCTAAATCCCTTTTCACACTGGCTGAATCATTATTTTCTAGCAAGTAGTTGTACTTTACAGTTAGATTTTCAGTCTTAGGGTTTATAATTAGGGATGGCAATTTTACCGAACCCGATCCGAACCCGAGCATATCCGAACCCGTTAGGGTCGGGTTTGGTATTCATTTTTGAAAACCCGACGGGTTCGGGTTCGGGTTCGGTTGGCAGATGACACCCGACCCGACCCGACACGACAAGACCCGGTATGCATCTATTTACCTATATACCCCTCTCTTACCCTAACCCTAAGTTTAATAAGATCGTCTCCCTTCGGTCTTCATTCCTCAGTTACGCCGCTTGAGAGAGAAATTAGAGAGAGAGACGAAGTCGAACGCAAGGCTGAAGCCGCTCCTCCGCGACCGCTCCTCCGCTCCTCCGCAGCTCCGCTGCCGTCGCCGGTTTATTGATTTCAGGTAAGAAGTTTGCATTTTCTTCTCTCGTTTGATTTAGACGAATCAGGGTTTCGATTTCTTGGGTGTTTGATTTCGATTTTTTGAATCATTTCTCTGCAATAGAATCATTTCTCTGCAATAGAATCATTTGCTTCTATTCAAGGTTTATCTACCCTGATTGAGTTTATCTTACAGTTCTTGGTAAGAGCTCAATTGGATTTCTCAGCAATAGAATCATTTGACTTTCAATTTCAGTGCAATACATAAAATGCGTTGAGTTTATCTTACATATGCGTTGAGTTTATCTTACAAAATGCATTGAGTTTATCTTACAGTTCTTTGAAAAAAAAAATGTCTGGTTTATATGGCGGGTCGGGTACGGGTACGGGTTCGGGTTCAGACATTTCGGGTCGGGTCGGGTTCGATTTATGTCCTTGAATAATCGGGTCGGGTTCGGTTAGGCCAAACCCGACCCGAACCCGACCCGTTGCCATCCCTATTTATAATTGTTGTTGTATACTTGTATATATACTCCCTTCGTCTCATTCCGAAATAAAATCCCTCCAAATTAAAATACACCCTTGAATTTTCGGCCCCGGAAGTGTGAGAATTCCGTCGAGAAGCTTCTCCAAAATACTGTGGAGGGCGGGGAAAAACACCAAGCAAACCAACGCCGACAACGATGGGAAGCGCCGCACAAATTCCGACGAGCTTCGGCCATGAATTACGAGCATGTCTTCGCTGCAGGCTCGTCAAAACCTACGATCAGGTTCCCCTTCCCTTTTTATTCCCCTCATATTCCTATACTGCTGTGTTATTCTAGATATTCATCTTTGCCCTATTTTCTTCCGAATCTAGTCGCTTTGATCGTCTTGTTAGGGTTCTTCTTTTCTCTTTTTTGCCTAATTTTATGTAATTTTCTTTGATACTCCGTATAAATTATTTTGGTTGTTGCACTTTCAGTTTAGAGAATCAGGATGTGAGAACTGCCCCTTCTTTAAGATGGACGAAGATAATGAGCGGGTTGTAGATTGCACCACTCCCAATTTTACTGGGTAAGTCCCAACAATTTTATTTTTTTCTGTTTGTGTGGTGCGTTTGATATGTCTTGGTATTGTATTTACGAATTTCTTATATTTCATGTCTTTGGAACCCGATTTGGGTTGGTGATATAAGTTATGGTTACGAACTTTCTATCCTCATTTCACTTGCACTCCTCCCCCTAGCCAGAGGAGACCAATTGGGGTTATTGGGTTCATAATGTTTTACATATTGATTTTTCAGTTTTTTGTCGTGTTTTGCCCATAGGGTTAGCTTTACGTGTCTTAATAAGTTATTTGGTTACATCTTGATTGTATTACAGGATTATCTCGGTCATGGATCCATCCCGAAGCTGGGCTGCTCGGTGGCTTCGAATTGGTATGTCTGATTGTTTCTTTAGTATTTTGATCTTGGATTCATATTTGGTTATGAACTCTTGCTAGCATCTCTTTCACCTTTTCATGGAAGAATGGTGCACTGTGCATTACCGTTTAATGGTTGACAGTGTGTAATTGATTGTATTTGCAACAATTTATGCTGAATGATAAAGAGCGGAAAGAAAGATAGTAAAATGATAGTAGGGATAGGGACATTGGACGTGATACTGTTATCGTGTCTTTGGTCATGGGAATCCTTTTCTTGATGCTAGGTATTAGAGATGGTAAATTCTAGGGATCCTATGCTTTGTCAGTTTCCATTCAAATCTATGCAGCAAGACTGTGATCTTTGTTGGTAGCCCCATGTGAAGTGATGTGATGTGTGATCACTGATCATACACATGCTTGTTTCATCGATCCAAATGGAACTTTGGAATTCAAATGGAACTTTGGAATTTGGATACAAAACATGGCATCCGTAGCACCTTTTGCTTGAAATTTGCTTATTAGTCATCTTTTGGCTTCAACTAATTACAAAAGGCATCATATGCAAAGCTTGTTGTATAAAAAACCATGTGAGTTTAGAACGATTTATATGAACAATTGAATTCTATTTTGACTTGTTCTCTAGCAGTGTTGAGCTATTCCTCACATTACAACTTGCTACTTCCTTTGTGCTTCTCATATATCCTTTATATATTTTGTCTATTTTTTATGCATTCCATTGTTATTGCTAATTTCGCATCAAGGAAAATTTTTAAAACTGAACTAGGTTGTGTATTGATTTGGATCAATTGGATGTGAATCTTGTGATTTCTTTCTTGATCAAATCTAGTTGAGTAATGGTTAATCCTATGGTGTTGAGCAGTGTGCAAGGTAGTATCCGGTTCCAAGATTTTATAACCTTTAAGTCAGGGACGTAGCAAGGATTTGAATTCAGGGGGGTCAAGATCCTCGGTCCCGGAATAATAGTCCCATTTTTTTAGTGGTTATTTAGTTGAACTTTGAAGAAAGATTTTTTTTAATTATCTTTTATAATATTAAAATTTTAATGGTATTTTTTATGGTGATTTTTGAATTTTATTAGGATACTTATGGTTTTCTATAAATCTTTGGTCAAAGTTCAATTAATTAACCACTCAAAAAATTGAACTATCATTCTGAGACAGAGAGAGTATTAATTTAATTACTGTATATAATACCCATAGTTTTTCAAACTAAAGAATCAACAGCAAAATTAGAAAATTCAGGGGGGTCAATTGACCCCCCTTTTCCCAATGTACTTCCGTCCCTGTTTTAAGTCATGTTAGTAATCTCTTAAACCCCTTGGAGACCTCCCTAAGAAACGATCCCATGAAAATGTATTTACTAAAGGTATCAGTTAGTTGAGTAATGGTTAAGCCACTGCTATTTGGATTGTTGGCCTTGCTTAGGAAAATATTATATGCAGTTGGTAATTGGAAACTTACCATCCATCCATCCATCCATCCATCCATCCATCTTTTTCTTGCTTAGTTAGAAGTGTGTTGTGGTGCTGGAAGTCATTTGATCCCTTGTAGGACCTGGGGTAGAGGTTCTAGTAGATTCAGGAAGGGATTGTTGGGTGAGATTTATGCTCTACGTAATTAGGTTTCTTAGGATAATAGCTAAACTAGTGTTTGACACGGGTATCGATCTAAGTGTCAAATCCTCCAAAATTTTATGATTTTACACCAAATATAGTGTAAAATAGCCACACCCACACCCACAACCATGTCAAATAGGTACTTTGGAAAAATTGAAGAGTTTGAGCATCACGTGGTATTTTTATATGGTGATTTAAACTATCGTACCATGTACATTCTACAATATTTTTTTGCACGCGTGTGCCTGAATTAACCCGATTGGTGGTTTCCATTCCTACTGGAAGCTTTCATTTAAGTAACAAGTCGTGCTTTTTTCTGTTATGGTGTAGGATCCATATTCATAGTTGAGCTGCGAATTTGGTGGTGCTGGGGGTAGGGGCGGGGGAGGTCGTATGCTTATGGTGTTATTATCAAATGTGTTTTTGTCGGTGGTAATTTGATGTGGGGAATGGAGATAATGCACATTGCCGCTGCCTGGTAGGGTCTTCAAACATCGTCATTCATGTGTGATCCAGTTCACCTGATGTTGAATTGGAGAAGTGCTTAGAGCTTACGAGCTTTCCCTACGTGAAGACTTTGGAAGTCTTGCTCGCTCATGTGTGATCAAATAGTTGAGCTCCATGTTCTCTCATGGGGCTCCCTTAGACTAAGGCATCTTAGTTGAATTTTCATTTCCCTCCAGCGTAGGAAACCCTTTGTGCTTGATTGAGGCTTTAGTAACGTGCTAATGGAAGTGCCCATATGGGGATACCTAGGTTGGCAACTTAGACACTTTTTACTAATTGGGAATCTTTTCTTGTATGTACTCAGTCTGTGACCTAGCTGGGATCCAATATAATTTTTAGGATTTAAGGGGGGGGGGCATTCACACTTTCACACTTAGAAACCTAGAAATTTGAAGATATTTACTCTGGAAGTGAATTGGAACTCGGAGGGAGGGAGGGAGGGAGAGAGAGAGAGAACTGAAATGGGGATTATGTTCTTGCCACTTTTTTTTTTAATTCACATCACAGTCTCTAAGATAATAAATGAATCCACTAGTTAATACTCCTGTCAAGATGAATAGTGATAATGTTTAG
This sequence comes from Adenophora triphylla var. japonica, assembly GCA_022495995.1. Lineage (NCBI taxonomy): Eukaryota > Viridiplantae > Streptophyta > Magnoliopsida > Asterales > Campanulaceae > Adenophora > Adenophora triphylla. The sequence continues at coordinate 76,731 of JAFEMH010006239.1, read as the reverse complement.
TATGACATTTATTGGGGAAACATATAGCCTACCAGAGCTGCTTTGCGGGGATATGAATCGAGGGAGGCCATTGTTCGTGAGGAAGGCTTAGGTGGCGTTTGTTTTTCATTTATGACTATTTGCCTCTTATCACTTATTAGGTTAAATGTGGGACGGCAATTAAGTAAAAAAAAATTCCAATTCAGTTCTAAAACCCCCTTAATGTCCTCTTAATATTACACCTAAAATAAAGCTTAAACGTTTTTAGTCCATATGAAGTGATTTTTTTTCACATAAATATCCTCGCTATATTTTCATAATTCCAAAACTCCCCACCCTTATCCATTTCAATATTTACGTCCATTCTCCCTCTAATCGCTCTCATCCTCTCTTGTAGTCCTATGACCATAACTCTCTCCTCCATCTTTGCAGTTCTCCAACCACTCTTTCCTCCACCATCTTGCAGTCCTTCGGCCGATCGCTTCTTCCTCCCTCTTTCGGTTCTCTCTCTTCATTGCTTCACGCTCCCGCTCAGGACCCTAGATTTGTAATTGCTAGAAAATTGCAGCCCACACAAATTCATTAGTGGCCACCACTACTTTCTATTCCCATCCTCACCACGTATACCTCTGACCCACCTTCCTTTCCCCGTTCTATTTCGGGTTATACTCTAAATGGGTACAAGAGGTTGCCATCAATTTGTTAGATCGTGTGGTGGATGGTGAGTAAATGGTGGAAGCTAGAAGGCTTTTTGATACACTAGAGGAGATGATTTTGTTGTTGGACTACTATGTTGTCGGGGTACAATTAACCCCAACACTGTGAGAATGTTTTTGAGTTTTCAGAATTTTCAAAGAGCTTCAAAATGGGTAACTAGTAACTATATCTATTCATATACTTTTTCAGTTAAAATACTAAAGAGCTTCAAAATGTAATAATTCATTCTGCAGATGTTGCCCTTAAAAATTTAGACAATTTCAGACGTGAATACATCATTCATTTAGGACTTGAAAAAAAAACATACACCACCTTAATAGTGGGAGAACCTTTATTTGCAGTTAAGAATCCATGTACTTGTGCCCGGTGATTACGAGGCATTTCATGATGGTCTTGTTCCTTGAAGGAGAGCCTCCCTTCAAAAATTGAATTTTGATTTCGGAATAGAGCCATGCGATGCGAAGGACTTAAGACAGGTGATATTTATGAGCTACTTATGCTCAAGGACAATGCATTCTTTTGCAAGAGCCTTCCTGATAGGAGAAATATCAAAGGGAATTCCTTGTGGGCGGGGAGAGGGACGGGTGGTTTCTTAGATAATACTCCCTCCGTCCCATTAGGTTGTACTCCCTCCGCCCCACATACCATTCTCTTAGCGTTTTAGCGCGGGAAATAAGAAAATGTGTAAGTGGTGTAAGTGTTGTAAGTATGAAAAGTGAGGTAGGAGAGAAAATGAGTGAGATGCATAGTAAGTTGATTTGTGATGCGAGTATAAAAGTAAAGTAGGAGAGAGAATGAGTGGGAGGAATAGTAAAGATTCTCTCATTTTAGGATGGTATGCGGGACGCACAAAACGTACAAAGAGAAATGGTATGCGGGACGGAGGGATTATCTTTTTGTCATTTTTGTTTGTCCTAAAAAAGATGGTTTCATTTCCAAAATTGTTAGGTTAAATCATTAAACTTCCAAATTTTCCAACCAAGGAAGAAGAGGGAGAGAGGGGAGAGGATGAGAGCCAAGTTAGCCAACCAAGTAAGAAGATGGAGTAATGGACTAATAATTAAATCTCATTCAGGTTAGTGATGGAAATGAAAATAGGTTGTTAATATGTTTGAATAGTCAAAATGGGACTATCATTATGGGACATAGGGAGTACAGTACATGCCTGATGCTCAAACTTAGTCTAGGCTACTTGATTATTTTGGGGCTTGTTTCCTGTACAAAATGAAGGGGTTGTGTGAAGTTCGAATCAATCAAATTACAGCTCCATATAGGTTCAAAGTTACCTTTAGAGATTGGACCCTTGAAACTTTTAAAAAAATAAAAAATCTTTAAAATCACTTTGAAGAGCAATCTAATTACGCTTCATCTAATTTCAAATCTTTAAGATCATTAACATCTTGCAATACCATTGACGCCCTGCCTGATTTGCCTTCTTCATGGTCCCTGAACATTTGAACTGTGTGACAAATTTGACTATTTTTATGATCGTCGCTAGTTTTCTCATAGGTATGGTTGAAGTGAAAAGGCAATATTGACTGATTTTGAGGTTCTGGAGTGACATTTGAATACAATTAGGTCCCGGAGTGACATTTGAGATTCCTTTCATTTAAGTAAATCGGTAGAAATGTCGTATTTTGCATATTGTCCTCCTATCATGTTGAGTTGTTGATCATTAAGATTCTGGTCCATTAATCAGGTGTTTAGTAATTATGTTTTCCAAGATAAGTAACCTTTGCTTGGAATTTGTCTTTCCGTAAAACCTTTTGCAGGAAGATTTCATGCAGGTTGCTACACTCTTGCTGTGTCAGAAGCACTCTCTGAGGATATGCAGGTTTTGTTACTTAAACTCAATGACTTGTTTCTATCAAATCCCTGTTGTCCCCTCGTTTCCATTTGAGATGACTGTTGAATGTTTCTTGTACTTACGTCTTATCTATTTGTAACTTCAGCAGTACCAAATACTCCCTCCGTCCCATTTAAAAATTGACAATTTAAGGTTGACATAAGAATTAAGGAGAAGTGTATAATACTCCCTGTGTCCCGATAAAAATGTCGCATTTGACTTGTTAACATTTTTAAGGAGTGTGCTTTACTAGTTTGTACATTATCAAAATTACACTAAGTTTATTTCCTAATTTAGAAACGCGACATTTATTTTAGGACGAACCAAAAAGAAAAGTGCGACATTTATTCCGGGACGGAGGGAGTATTAAGGTGTTGCGAGTATAGAGAGTGAGATAATGATTGTTAGTGGGTTAGAGAATAGTAAGTGGGGTAGATATTGTGATTATGACAAGTGGGCTCCATTGATTAAAAAATACTCCGTGTTAAAAACTTTCCTCTTTTGGATGTCTAGTTTTTAATGGGACACCCAAATGAGAAATAAGTCTAGTTTCAAATGGGACGGAGGGAGTATAGTTTTTCATATTTGATTAAGACACCACTTTAAATTACCAGTTGTTTGGTAACTAGTTATTCATGTTGGAAACTCCCTGTTCAAATTGGTAATGAACCTTTGATATCTTAAGTGTTGAGACCGATCATTTTTGAGGGTAGATTATGAACTTTTTGGTTTGGTGGTTAGCAATCGATAGGAGTATAGATGCCGAGGAAATTTGATCATTAATATGTACTTGGTGGTTAGCTGTTACTCAATATCATACTCCATTTGTCCCCGAATGATGTTTTTACCTTTTTTAATGTTTGTTTGAATGAACTTTGAGAATTAATTATATGATAATTTAATTATCCCAATGAAAATCTAAAAATTGATATTGATACACCATTGTAAATATATCAATAACAATCTAAAAATTGTTATTGATACACCATTGTAAATATATCAATAACAATTTTTAAATTTTCATTAGGATAATTAAATTAACTAATTATTGCTTAAAGTTCATTACAACAAACACAAAAAAGTGAAAACTTCATTCTGGACAGAGGGAGTAGCAGAAATATCTGATGTATTGTTTTATATCATCACTGTATCTACTTATAATATTGCTTATCAGTGGTGAACATGTCATACTGCATCTTCTGTGTTTCTTTTTGTTCTTTTTTCTCCCCTTGTGGATTATCGGTAGAAGTTATATTCAGCGTCTATAAATATAAATACTGTATATTTGTGATTTTTCTTTTTATTTGTATATGATGGTATCCTTATGTGACTGATGAGGCAAATTTTGATAATCTGTTAAGGCGAATGAATAAAAAAACTGTTAAGGGCTTCCTACAAATAGATCATAAAATGTTGTTTTACACGTTTTAGTTAATAAATCTTGATTCTTTGCTTTAAATGAAGTTATTTTAATCTAATCTCTTAATAATATTCACCTTGTCATATTTGCAGAATATTTGTGAAGATGAGCGGGTGCAATATGTTCCACCAAAGCGTGCATGAGTGGTCGTTACATTGGACCACCTGAAATTATGTTAATACATTCGAGTAAACTGATTCTCGGATCTTGTAACTGAATGATTCAGGTTTAAAACTCTGATCACTACTCCTTTTGACTTAAATTTTAGTACTATGTTAGTAAGATTGATGTTCTTGGCCATTTGTGCTCTTATACTCCCTCCGTCCTGCCCGAAAGGGTAAAATTTGTGTCTTGCACGGGAATTAAGAAAAGTGATGTAGGAAAGAGAAAAAGTGTATAGTGGAATAAATGTTGTGTGTGAAAGGTGATGTAGGAAAGAGAAAGTGGGGTAAAAAAAAGTTAGTGGATATTTATTGTGAGAGTATGACAAGTGGGTTCCACAAATAAAGAAGTAATAAAAACTTTTCATTTTTGGGTTGTGGCCTTTCAAATGGGACACCCAAAAAGGAAATTTGTGCCCTTTCGGGCGGGACGGAGGGAGTATATGGTTTCTTTGCCTTCAAAATAGCAAAATGAATAAGATTTTATGGGACGGAGGGAGTATACAATAAAACAACATTGGTTGCACTATAATAATCTATATAGCCTTCGAATCAAAGCAATTTTATGTTTAAAATTTCATTTTTTCATAAAATAAAATAGAAAATTACAAAAAGGCAAAAGTTAAGGTAAATATTTTTAGGCAATGTATTTAAGAATTTGATTCCAGCAAAGGACCAGCTTAGAATAGGTGTTGAAAATGATCATATAGAAAAGCATCTTTCCCACTCATTTCTCTTTCATTCCAAGTTTCTAATAAAGTTCAAAGCATATCATATTGTCACCACAACATTGTCATAAGAACCCATAGAAAATAAGAAATCATGATTGGGTCCACTCAAGATTTGACAAGTCACATTTAATTGCGTAATAGTTAAAATAATTGTTGTTAAATCATATTTTAGATATATAATCACAACTTTCACCTCCAATAACAAAGAAATAAATATGATAACAGATGTTGTCACTAATTTTTTTTTAATTTTTTTTTGCACAAGTCCAACTATATGTGCCAATTGGCAATTAGGATAAGGTTTTTTGTGAATGAGAAAAGCCACTAATATTTTATTCAAATGATACAAACTCTTATGCCTTGGATTTTATTTCAACATCTTTAATGATATATAATTACAGTTGATGACAAATCTTGTACCAATCACAAGAAATTTAAAATAATAGAGTTGTAAAATGACAACAAAAAGATCAATATTTTTTTTTTAGAAAAAAAAAACTATAACACCAGCTGGACCCACCGTGCAACACTTGGCACTCCCAAGTTCACTGCAAAAACCATGTAATAACTTGGCGGCGCCACCCTCCCATCCGGTGGAGCCGTACAAGAAATCTTATACTTCCCATCACCCAACGGCAACGGCGTTGTAACAGCCAGCTTCACCAGCCGTTGCCCCTGCGAGAAAGAATGCGTAGCAAAAGGGGCGCTAGCGATATTCACCTCAACAATACCCACCACCGGAAGCCCCACCGTGAACAAAACATCAAAAACACCACCGTAGCTAATTCTCTCCGGCGTGTCCACAAACTCCGGCCGAATATTTGCCTTCTCCGCCAGTAAATACTCCGGCGAGAACGCTTCAATTCGCAGTTCCGTGGGGAATTCCGAATTGAACTTGTATAAGTAATGTGGGTTGCTTCCGGCGAGCAACACCCTCCCGTCAGGTAACAAATTGGCCGTCGAATGATACATCCGAGGTACCGTACCCGGGTTCAAAGTCATGAAACGGAGCCCCACGGGTTGATCGGGCCGATACAAAACTGGGTACAAACACGGGTTTGAAGCCAATTCAAATCCTTGCGTACCCGCTTGCGCTCCATTAATAATCAAAACTTCACCGGTCGGTAACATAACCATATCCCCCATGATCCGCCCAAACGGCATGTCCTCCATTTCCCAAACTGGGTCGGGTATCGTCGCTACGATCCGCCCGCAGCTCCCGTGGGCCGGAGTATCCGTACTCTTCTCAATAAACGCTCCGTACTGAGCTCCACCGCAAACAACAATAGTCGCGGCGGAATAATCACCTGTAAGCGGCAGCATCACCGACGATCCTGCGGACGGGTAGTTACGTGGGCCCCCTTCCAATGGTGGGTATTCTTTCTGTACAACGTTGTTACCATGGTCGTACAAAACGGCTCTATTGTTGGCAAACACGAATAAGTTTCCGTTAGGGAGAAGATGAACGTAAGGGTAAAGATTATCCATTTGGGTATCTTCTGCTTTAGTCAAAAAGTCAAACTTCACCGCACCACTCGGCCGCGGTGGAAAGTACTCTACATTGTTGGCGGCACGGCCGCCGACGATAATTATTGTACCATCCGGCAATATTTGATTCGTGGCATACCATCTACCTTCATACAACTCAACATCTTCCAATTCTTCCCAGTCACAATTTCCGGTGACTTCACAAGGAGAGAATTTCCGTATCTTTCTCAGGCCGTCAAGATCGCCGCCGGTTTGAAGAAGTGTGCCGTCGGGGAGGAACTGGCCGGAGGAGCACCATGTGTCGGTTAAGATCATCAAGGGTCGGAGCTGTTTTGTTTCCAGGTCGAACAAGACGGAGTGAGCGTAGCAATCATGCTTTAAGACAGGATCCGATTGGTCAACCCGGCAATGGCCTTTACGGAGCATTTTACGGGTGGGACCAATATTTGTTCGGTCGAGGAGGACGACGGTGTTAAACCGGGTGACGGCGGTGTGCATGGAGGCTATACCAGCGTTAGGTACTAGAAGTTCCCACGTGCCGGGAAGATCCGCAGATGATGTAATCGCCGCCGTAAAAAGGAGGACGGAGACGAGGAACAGAAGCTTCGGTGGAGACATTGTTGTTATGTTCTGACAACGATAAGCACAGTACGTATGTATGTGTGAGAGAGAAAAGATAAGTAACGGAGGAGATGATTTGAATGAGTGAATTTGGACCGTTGATTATTTAAAGTGAAGTTAAGACAAGGTCAATTGATATTTGGGATTGGGCATTATCTGCTTTAAAGATATGGGCCACCATGTGATAGACTAGGACAGATTATATTCCGTTCAATTCTCATCTTATATACTCCCTCCGTCCCAATAAAAGCTTCACTAATTACCCAAAAGGGCGTCCCGTTAGAAGCTTCACCTTTCCTTTTTTGGCAAAGAATATTTACTATTTCCTCCACTTATTCTCTCTCCTACATTATTTTAATACTCACAACACCATTATAATTTACTATTCCCTCCACTAATTCTCTCTCCTATTTTCAAATTACACTCACAACATTTTTTTTTCCCTCTCATTTTCATAATTTGCGTGCCCACCCAAAAGGGTGAAGCACTTATTGGGACGGAGGGAGTATTTCTTTTAAAGTTATTTAATACCATTGTTCAATATGCTTCTTTACTTCCTTTCTATTTCCATAGCCCATACCATACTTTTGGGTAAAGAGAGTGCGCATATTGTTAGAGTCTTATGAGGAGGAAATGAAGGGCCAATATTAATCTATAGGGGTGGGTCTAACAAGACAACTATTCATTGTACAAGGTCCAACCATAACATAAGAGATAACAATAACCATTTCATTACATTACATACACATGAAAATACAACTCTTTTTTTCTTCTTGCATTGTATACAAGTATATATATATATATATATATATATATATATATATATATATATATATATATATATATATATAATATACTATATAATATAATATATATATAAATATAAATATATATTATATATTATATATATAAATATATATAATATAATATACTCCCTCCGTCCCAATAAAAGCTTCACTAATTACCCAAAAGGGTGTCCCGTTAGAAGCTTCACCTTTCCTTTTTTGGCAAAGAATCTTTACTATTTCCTCCACTCATTCTCTCTCCTACATTATTTTAATACTCACAACACCATTATAATTTACTATTTCCTCCACTAATTCTCTCTCCTATTTTCAAATATTTTCAAATTACACTCACAACATTTTTTTTCCCTCCCACTTCCATAATTTGCGTGCCCACCCAAAAGGGTGAAGCACTTATTGGGACGGAGGGAGTATATAATATATAAATATATATAATATAATATAATATAATATATATATATATAATATATATATATATATATATATATATATATATATATATATATATATATATATATATATATATATATATATATATATATATATATATATATATTATATTATACTTTATAGTGAGTTAGGGGAATATATATATATATATAAATATATAATATAATATATATAATATATATATATATATTATATATTATATATTATATATTATATATATATTATATATTATATATATAAATATATATAATATATTATCTATAATATATATATATTATATATTATATATATTATACTTTATAGTGAGTTAGGGGAAGAGAGGAGAGAGTTAATATCCGGTGCATCAAGTGAGAAGTTTTTTTTTCCAAATTAAATCACAGCCGCTATTTGTCTTTTGTGAGATTGGATTCTGACCGCTCTTTGTGTGGCGGTTAGATCCCACTCCAATTGTAATATAGATAACATTTTGGCATAAAAACTACTACCTCCGCCCCAAAATAAATATCTATTTTTATTTTTATGCTGACACAGGGAGAGAGTGGTACACAAATACATCATGCCATCGTGTCTCCACCATCCCCGCAATGAGCAACAGCCACAACTGCCCTTGTCTGCACATTCTTATAAGAGTACCTCCTCGCCACAACAACATAAACACACAAATTCACGGAAGTCAACCCCGCTAGCAACCAGTAAAAATAGTCAACCCTACTATGATTCAAGTCATTACCGAACCAACTCGTCCCAATCCTCCCCGTTATATCATCAACGATCGTAATCAAGAAGCTACTGAGAAAGCTTCCCGCTCCAAGAACACTAAGGTACAAAGCAATCCCTAAACTTCGCATTGAATCAGGAACTTGGTCGTAGAAATATTCTTGCAACCCCACCAGAGTAAATCCATCGCCTATTCCGATTATGATAAACTGTGGGGCCAACCAGAAAACGCTCATTGATTGTGAGCCTTTCAAAGGATCTCTTTCCACTATGTTTAACCTCTTTCGTTCAACTATGGCTGCGACTACCATAGTTAGGATGGAGAAGATCATACCAAATCCTATCCTTTGGAGGATATTGATGCCTCTTTCGTTTCCTAAAGCTCGCCGGAATGTAGGGACGAGGAATTTGTCGTAGAGAGTGACGGAGATTATCATTCCGACGGCGGCAAGGCCGAAAACCGAGGAGGATGGGAGGAGGAAAGTGGTGGTGAGCCTGCGGTCCATTAAAGCGGCTTGTTTGATGAAGAATGTTGACCCTTGTGCTACGCAAATACCGAATGTTAAGGAAGTTAGCCAAATGGGAATCATGTTGAGGATAAGCTTCAATTCTTCTACCCTTGTAACAGTGGCAAGTCTCCATGGATTTTTTTGCTTCTCCGAGCTTTCTTGGTCTTCAATAATAGCAGCCTTGTCAAGAAATCTGAAAACACATAATTCCATTTTTACTTAAATATTACATCTTTTAATTGTACCCAACAAGAATGAATTCCTATTGTACCAATCAAGAATGAATTACGAATTTGGGGCATGTATAGTCAGAAAATCCTTACTGTATAGGATGTAACTTGTGTTACTATAATATGAAAGTCATGTTACTATAATGTTCTCATGCAGCTAGTAACTCATGATATTATATTCCCTCCGTCCCAAAATGACCTTCCTACTTTTTTTTATGTTACTGTGAAGGGCACTTTAAGCAATAATTTTAGGTTAATTTAATTGTCCTAATGAACATTTATAAATTGTTATCGATAGTATTTAAAATGGTGTATCAATAACAAGTTTTAAATTTTCATTAGGATAACTAAATTAACCTAAATTTATTGATTAAAGTACTTTTGTGTTAACAACAAAATAAGTAGGAAGATCATTTTGAGACAGATGGAGTAAGATGTAACTCATGTACTATAAAGTACTATAAAAGTCACACTTTTGTGCAGTCGGACTGCACAGGCCCTCGATCCATGAAATACTTACTTAAGGTTCTTGGTGTGGCATAGAGGCCGAACTTGAGTCTTCTCTGATATGGGAGTTTCGTACAACTGAAAAGGATCGGAAGGATGTGGAAGATTTCTCTTAGAAACAGCTGCCACGAGAACTTGAAACATTGGCGTTAAGGGACTTCCTTTGGGGACCCTATAACGATAAAACGGTCTCCCAACACAAAAGATCACGATCGTAGAAGCCATTACAGCTGTAAGAATAATGTCTGCAACACCCCAGCTCACATAGTCTTGCACATAGACAATAAAAGTTACACCAAACAACAATCCACTGCAAAGTCCAGCGTTCCACCAGTTGAAAAATGACATCTTTTTCTTTCGTTCCTCGGGATTTTCATCATCGAATTGATCAGCTCCAAAGCTCTCCAAAGAGGGTTTGTGTCCTCCGGTTCCTACCGAGATCAAATAGATTGCTAGGAAGAAGACCACTTCATGGACCTTTCTTGGCTCGTGACAGAGACCAGTAGAGGCACATGGTTTCAAGCTTGGTACCAGACTAGACATTGTCAAGAGAAGTAATCCCTGTTTTCCAAATCAATAAAGAACACAACTTTTCATCAGATTATCAATAGAACAGGATAGTGAAATCTCAAGCCATATTTATTCAAGAAATTTGATGCTGTTTTGTAATTTGACTTCAAGACGCTAATGGGAACGAAGCTGTTAGTTTGTATGCATACTGTTGATATTATAAAAAAAACTAACTGGATCATTAATATTCCCTCTGTCCCATAAAGACGTTCCCACTTTCCATTTTTGTTTGTACCAAAAAGAAAGTATCATTTCTATATTTGAATGGTCAAAATAAGTAACTTACCAATTTATGTGAAATGGATAATGGGCTAAGATTAGTGGTCTTTTGTGTAATCCTTATGTTCATTAGAGGATAGTAGTGGAAAGAAACGCTAGATCGTTAAAAGGTCAAATGGAAACATCTTTACGAGATGGAGGGAGTATAATCCATCAATCCTTGTAATTATGAGCCACGAAGTGTTCTAATCACGCTGAGCTTGGGCAAGTGTTGGTGAATAAAATGAAAAGATCCCCTTTAGAATATATAGGGCGACTTATATTGTGATTGTTATCTAAAAAGAAGAGGGTAAAATTGACATTACCATGAGGTAGATGAATGATGAAGCAAAAACTGTGGAGAATCGGCCTAAGTAAGCATCAGCAATGAACCCTCCCACCAATGGCATCAATGTGGTTACACCCGTCCAGCAATTGACGCTCTTTGCTGCTGTTTTAACATCTTGATGAAGTACTCTGGTGAGATATATGATCAAGCTTGTAGCTATTCCAAAGTAACTTAGTCTCTCACTGAACTCAATCGCTGCCAAAAAGATCCTTGTAAGAGATAATTAACTTCCATTTCAAAGAACAATTCTACAAATCAACAAGAAATCAAAATAATTTATTACATCATTGATGTAATTTGCTGATTTTTCAAAGTAATTTTCCTTTTTTTTTTCTTTTTGGATGAGAATGTATATACCAACATCTAATTCGACGTAGTCTGGTTCAATACAAAACCCAAAGAGTCTCTAGATCCTTTTATGCAACAAAAGATTCCCACCTAATCGATATGATACCGGTTCAAGTATTTAACTAAGAAGACAATAAAAAGGAATGTATTTTGAAATTTTCAATATTATCATAGAGAAAAAAAATAAGTAAATCGCAAAAGTAAATAACGTGAATAATTTTTTTTTACAAATCAATTTTTTTTTAGTTTTAGTAAATATAAAACAACAATTTCAGAGATATATTAATTATGAATTCTCTTTCTATTATCTTTTCCTTCACAGAATTCATAAAGCAAACAAACATGAGTTTTCCACTATCCTTGGAGTAGGAGTGAGCCAGTGATGACACGATCAACCAAATGATCAGAAAAACTGTGCCCACCTGATAATATATACACAAATACATATACATATACATGCAAACAATTTCATTTGTCATGGCCAGCCTGTCAGGTCCCTTGAGTAATCTTAACTTTCTAATATTGCTTTTCAGCACAAATTATGAACCTCTACTTTAAAAAAGACTTATATAATGAAAAGTGATGTCAGAATCCCACCAAGTCATACACCTGGATCAGTGATTGTGTATATCAATCAAAAAAATCAAGGATAAAGACGTCTTTGAACAAAAAAAGATTATGTTGTTAAAGTCCCTTCCCAATAACTTCTAGTTTGTCTTTCAATACTGGTGGATAACATCAGAAAGTCAACATGTGATGACAATGAACTGCTTCTTTCTCCAAGAACCTAGGATCATGATCTATGGTAACTTATACTTGTCAAAGAACAGCAGATGTGGTGTTAAGAGAGTTTATGTTAGCTAGCCCAAAAAACTACGAAATTTAGACTTGAAATGTAAACAAAGAGCATCCACCATTGTTCAGAAAACAATAAGAAGAAAGCCTTATTCCCTAAGGGTTGATAGTTCAGCTGGCAAAAAGACTCGTCCTTGGTGGGTGTTTGAGTTGTGTTAAAGGCCAATGGGATGAGGGTCCCTCCAGATGCAGTGGTGACGTAATTGGCGGCCAACCTCTTAAGGGCGATCTGAGTCTTTTGGTCCGTCTCAGGTGGGATGGTTCCATCTAGGATGAAATGCCAAATGTCATAGTACCATGGTTTCTCTTCGGAGTTCCCAACAATGGCACATTCGGATAATCATTTGTCCTTGCAGTCATGGAGATCTATAACGGCGCAGTAGGCAGGAGTTGCACGCCGTGTTATTTTGAAGGGTTTGACTGCTTTTCCTTTAGGGATTTCGACCAAAGAAGCAAGTGTGGCTAATGCATCCGCAAACCGATTTTTGTCTCTGGGGAGGTAGTGGAATAAGACATCTTGAAATTGTTGTGCCAACTCTTGGAGGTGGGCACTGTATCTTTGAAGGGTTGGATCTTGGACACTCCACTTCTTCAATGTCTGATTGATGATTAATTGGGAATCCCCGAATACCTCGAGTTCAGTCACGTTGCGCTCTAGGGCTGCCTCAAGCCCCGCTATGCAAGCTTCGTATTCTGCGGTGTTGTTGGTGGCGTCAAAGTCAAGACGCACGCCGGTGGAGTATAGATGTCGTTAGGGTCTACCAACAACATTCCGATGCCGAACCCTCTCTTGTTGGCTGCGCCATCGAAAAATAATTGCCACTTATTTTCTTCTTCTATACTCATGATGTCCTCATCAGGGAATCGCGGGTCTTCCCCCTTCACTTCGTTACAAGGAAATTCGGCCAATTGATCTGCGAATACACTCCCCCTAACGGATTTCTGAGTGACGTAAGTGATATCATACCCCGCGAGCATGAAGTACCATTTGGCTAATCTCGAAGACAAATTTGATTTGTCTAGGATATATTTCAGTGGATCCATTTTTGCAATGAGACGAACTGGGAAGGCTTCCATATAGTGCTTTAGCCTTTGTGATACCCAAACAAGAGCAGCGCAAGACTTGTCGAGTGGAGAGTAGTTAATTTCGCTGCCTTTGGAATCTGCGGCTGACGAAATAGATGGCATTCTCTGTGTGCGAGGCAGGCTGTTCTTGAGCGAGCATAGCCCCTAATGCATTGTCAGTAACCGTGAGGTACAACTTCAAGGGCTTCTCCTTGTGTGGTGGAACCAGGATAGGTGGGGAAGTTAAGTAGTGCTTAACTTCTTCGAATGCTTCTTGACATTCTTCGGTCCACTCTTGAGGTGCGTTTTTCTTAAGTAGCTTGAAGATGGGGTCGCACATTGTAGTCAGTTGATTGATGAATTGACTGATATATTGGAGTCTGCCCATGAATCCCTTTACTTCTTTCTGTGTTCTGGGTGGAGGCATGTCTGTGATGGCTTTTATCTTGGCGGGGTCTGCTTCTATGCCACGCTCTGTGACCATGTACCCTAAGACTTTCCCTTTGACCACTCCGAATGAGCATTTGGCGGGGTTGAGTCTCATCTTGTGTTGTCTCAGTCGATTGAAGAATTTTATGAGATCTCTGAAGTGCTGACCATCTGTCCCCTTTGAGTGAATAATCATGTCGTCCACGTATACCTCTATTTTCTTGTGGATCATGCCGTGGAATAGTGTCGTGACTGCCCTTTGGTAAGTAGCCCCTGCGTTCTTGAGACCAAATGGCATGACCGTGTAGCAGAACGTTCCCCAAGGCGTGGTGAATGTTGTTTTGTGCTGGTCCTCCTCTGCCATGAGGATTTGGTTATACCCTGGGAAACCGTCGACGAATGAGCGGACCTCGTATGCGGCTGTGGCGTCGACCAACATGTCTATGTTTGGTAGCAGGAAGTCATCTTTAGGGGATGCCTTATTCAAGTCTCTGAAATCGACACAGACTCGTATTTTCCCGTTCGACTTGGCTACTTGTACCGTGTTTGCTAGCCATTCTGGATATTCGATCACTTTGATAAACCCTACCTTCAAGAGTTTCATGATTTCCTCTTTCACTTGCACTGACCATTCTGGCTTGATTCTGCGTAGTTTCTGTTTGACTGGCTTGGCGTTGGGTAGCAGCGGTATCTTGTGTTCTACAACTGACTGATTCAACCCAGGCATATCTTTGTAGGACCAAGCGAAGACGTCGACATATTCTCTGAGGAGCTGCGTCAAAGTTTCCCTGTCTTCCCCTTAGAATTGGCTCATCACATTTCTGTATCAGTCTTGTGTAATCAGTAGTTGGAGCGTCCCCCTTGGAGATTGCATGGATCTGGCTGTCTTCTAACCGGCACAGGTCTTGGAACTGTCGCAGCATGTCTTCTCCCAACACAAAGTCCCATTCACTCGTCATTTCTGCCTTCGTGCCCCACAAATCATTAGGGATTAGTGAGACAGGTTCTGTTTCATCTGGAGAAGCATCGCAGTCGCTGAAGACTTCAAAGCCCGATTGGCGTTTTCCTTTATCATCAGTCCATGGTTCTGAAAAGATAAAGTAGGGAGTACTTTCCCCTTCCCGGACGAAGTAGCCATTGAGTGTCTTTCGATATGGCTCGAGGTTGTAATTCTTGGCCTTTGGGTCATTGTAGCCTTTGTATGTGGTTCCTTCCCACTTGATTTGAGTGAAGCCCCACTCTTCTTCGTTATCCCCATCGTGGATGGAAGTGATGTATCCTAGGCCATGCTTTGTGTGAAGTGGGGGAACCGGTGGTGGTTCCGTTATCCCTTGTAAGTGCTTTCCAAGCCCCAATCCAGGAAAGTATCCTTTTGGTAGCATCATTCTCCAGACAGGAAGGCTTCCAGAAAACCAAAGTGCCTTGGAGTAGTCATTTTCGTTGCAAGTTTCTATGACATTCACAGTGCTTTCTTTCTCGATCTCAAAGCCACTGAACAGGAAATCAGAAGTGCTATGTTGTACTTCGAGGATAGGACTAGCAGTGACCATCTCTCCGTGTATGGTGACTATCGTATTGTTGTGTCTGAACTTGATGCATTGGTGCAGGGAGGAGGGCACACCCCCTATGTCGTGTAGCCAAGGGCGACCAAGCAGCAAGTTGAAGGATGCCAGAATGTCGATGACTTGAAATTCGATGCTCATTGCGACTTGCCCCATTTCTACAGGTATCATGACTGATCCCAGAGCGGTTCTAGCAGTACAATCGTACCCCCTTACAGTATGCCCGGATGGCTTAAGATCTCTGTGGGTGAGGCCTAATGATGATAAGGCTTTCTTTGGGAGGACATTGATTGCAGAACCATTGTCGACCAAAATGCGTGGCATTCGGTATCCATTCACCTTGGCAGTTATGTAGAGGGCCTCATGATGATTGTTCCCATAGGACGGTAGGTCCAAGTCAGTGAAAGTGATGACGTTGCCAAATTGCACTTGGCCAATCAGTTGAGTGAGCTCTTCGGGTGTTGCTTCCGAAGAAATGGTCATTTGAGCCAATGCCTTTTTCAACATCTCACGGTGCTTGTGAGATGCTCCTATGAGATCCCAAACTGAGATGTTTGCTTGTGTCTTCTTTAACTGAGTTAAGAGAGGGTCCTCCGGTTCGCTTGGCGATGAGGCTTTGGCTTGTTTAGGAGGATTTTCATCCCTTGGGTCTTTGTTGGTGATCACACGACCGGATCGTGTGAGTAGGTTGACTGTTTTAGACCCTTTTCCCTTTTGTTCTAAGATTTCCTCCCAAGTGTGAATGTGTGCCCCAAATTTTTGTTTGTTGGAATTCACGCGAGTTTGAAGACATCCGAGTTATTTGAAAAACGGAGTCGCCACGCCATTTTGATTACCTCAAAACTTTGAAAAAAAGGTTTTATGGGTTCGGAGGTTAAGTTACCCCTTGGGAAGAACGTTTGGCGTTCACCCAAAGTGCCTTGCCGGAGCAAGTCTCCCAAGATTTCATTAATCGTGAATGCTTGCGTGCTTTCTTTGTGTGCATGTGTTTGAGAGTAAGGGGGGAATGTCCCAAGTTGTCTTCCGGACGTACAAACCATTTGTTGGTTGTCGCTCGGGATTTCTTGGAATTTATGTATTTGGGATTATGATCCCGTCCTCATCTTATGACTTGTGATCATCGCATTTTAAACCTCGGGACCCTCGGGACTTGCGTGATCGAGAGAATGACTCTCTTTTGGTCAAAGATGAGGTTCTTTAGGAAGGAATGTCCTTAGCCCATCAATCCTACGCTTTAAGACGGTCGAGCTCGTATGGAGGCTTCATACTCATTCTTAAGCGATAATCGGAGATATAGGGTTCAAGGTGATCCTTTTCCTAAAGAAATCATGAACCTTTAATGGAAGGAACGATGCAAAGATGAGAACTTTTACACCGGTCCGTTCCAAGGTTGGGGGAAAGGGGAAATGCATGATGAAAAATGACTCTTTAATGAAAAGATGACATTTTGGTTTTAGCAAATGATGCTTTTTTGATTGAAAGAAATGATCTTTATGCAAGTGATGCGTAAAGATAGGATTTTTATGCAAATGATGCATTGAAGAGGGGTTTTGATTGCAAAGGATGCATTTTTATTGAAAAAGATTTGATCTTTATATGCAAATGATGCATAAAGATAACATTTTTATTGGAAAATAAGGGTTTTAGGTGCAAAGGATGCACCTTTATGAAAAAGACTACATTTTTATGACAAATGAGGTCTTAATGCATGCAAAAGGGAAAGAGGGTGATAAAGAAATGATCTTTATGAATAAATGCCAAGTCCCAAGCAAGATATATGAATGCAATGAGCAAGTATATCAATTAAAATGCAAGGTTAGGGCGTGCGAGGTTACCAATCGTTTCCTTCGCTTCTTCGGACGGAGCTAGGAGGAGAGGTTCGTCTTGGGTCTTCAAGGAGGAGGGAGATGGCTTCTTGAGCTTCTTCTTCGCCTTCTTGAGCCTTCAAGGGTTTTCTTCACGTCTTGATTATATTGCTATGGAGTGAGTGTGTTTTTGTTGGTGTTAATTGTGTGTTGAAATGGGTAGAGGAGGGCTCTATTTATAGGCAGTCTGGATAAGGCTAATGAAGCCGTGCGGCTGCAGGCAGCGAGCTAATGCAGCCGTGCGGGCTTATCCATTGTGACTCAGCATTCTAGAACCATGCAAGGTGGCATTATTCTAGAAGGCTCTTCCTAATTAAGAAAAACGTGTTTTCTTAATTAGGAAGGCTCCCTACAGCCCTAATTTTAATTTGGGACTGCTCCAGGACTTTCCTAACACTAGGAAGGTCCGGGAATTACCGGAAACTTACCGAAATTGCCGGGAAATTTAACCTAAGGCATGAGCGATTTGGGTACTTACAGAAGCCCTCGGCAACGTCACTTGCAAGGCGAGCGGGGTTGTCGATAGAAAAGGATCCGATCTCGGCGAATGCCGAGACGGATTGGGTGACCAAGGCGGTCGAGTGGCTGAACCTTTTGGAAGGCTACCTACGTATCCCGGAGGAATCAAGCCAGGCCGTAGTTCGGAATTAGGATCCGCTGGGGAAGGAAGAAGAGAAACTGGTCTCTTGCCGGGGAAAAAGAAGAGAAAATGACCTAGGAGATCAAGCAATTGATCCTACTGGGGATATGCTAGGAGTGACCCAGGTGGTCGGATATCTGAACTTCTATGAGGGGGCGCTTTATCACTGAGGAGTGACAAAGAAACAGGGTGACCAAAGTGGTCGAATGGCTGAACCTTTTACAAAAGGCTCCCTACGTATCCCGGAGGAATCAAGCCTTGATCGTAGTTCAAGCATCACTAGATAGTTAGGAACGATGTCTAGGATCCTTGAGATTTTGACAATTCGGAGGCTGTCACCTGATGAAGCTAGAGCTTATGGCGCTATCTCTTTATGACGGAGATAGAGGTAACTTAAGTTGGGAAACTTGAGCGTACGTCACTATTCGCGGGTAGCACAAGTTGAAATGACTTGGGCATACGTCACTATTCGCGGATAGAGGTAGCACAAGTTGAAATGACTTGGGCATACGTCACTATTCACGGATAGAGGTAGCACAAGTTGGAATGACTTGGGCATACGTCACTATTCGCGGATAGAGGTAGCACAAGTTGAAATGACTTGGGCATACGTCACTATTCGCGGATAGTGGTAGCACAAGTTGGAATGACTTGGGCATACGTCACTATTCGCGGATAGTGGTAGCACAAGTTGGAATGACTTGGGCATACGTCACTATTCGCGGATAGAGGTAGCACAAGTTGGAATGACTTGGGCATACGTCACTATTCGCGGATAGAGATAGCACAAGTTTAGAGTTCTGACAATTCGGAGGTTGTCACCTAGTGTTATCCCGTTATGACGGAATTAACGGAGGCGACTGGGAATAGAGCTTGATTGCTAAAGAGATAAGGGATATTTTCTGAAAAGATGTTATCTTGGTTAAAAGATAACGGAAATTGCATGCCCAAGTGGAAGGTCCAAAGGGTGGATTGTAATTTCGCTCGTAGCGAATGAAGCCGCCCGGCATGAGATGGGGAAAAGAAGCCGTACGGCTAGAGACCTGTTTTTTCCAGATTATTTAAAATCAGATTTGAACGGGCCATTGGCATTACATTGCCGCCCACTTCAGCCGAGAGAGAGAAGAGAGAGAGAATTCGAGATTTCTTCAACCCTTTTTTGCTTCTATTGATTGGAATGGATCCGGAGGGCAATCCCATACCGAGGCAAGCAAGAAGGAACATCTCCGCGGCTGCGAGAAGGAGGAGAAAGGAGCTCGTTCGGACGGAGAGGAAGTATGACTTCCTTACGCCTCCATCGGAGCTTTACCCGGGGAGAAGGGAGCATAAATCAACGAACCCGCGATCGGTTGGGGTAAGCATTCTCATTTTGCTCAAATCCGATGATTTTGCTTGAATTTTGAATGATTTAGGGCTTGACCCGAATTTTAGGATTTTGAATGATTTTTGAGATGCATGAACAACCTATGAGGCTAAGAATATGCATGTGCAATTTATTTGATGAAAAATATGAGAATGACTCACTTTTTTCTCGCAAAATGAAGTAAGAATGAGATTTGTCTAAATGAGACGAAGTTCTTGCCTTGTGCTAGAACTAGGTCAAAATTCTGATTTTCAATGAGAAAACATGATTTTGGAAGATGAAAATGATTCATGCATGCCGTTTTATTTGAAAAATAATGCTTATGTGCAAAGAATTGTGATTTTGTGCTTTAGGAAAGCAATGACGCGTTTCAAGCGATGAAAGACACATTTTTTGATGCAAAAGATATGCTAGAAAAACTTTTATGAATGCTTTTCTTTTGAAAAATATATGCACTTTTGAATATACGCATGCTTTTGAAATGATATGAAGGACTGACACTTCTTTTTGATGTGCTTGTCTACAGGAGAACAAGTCTAGAGGACCGTCCGAGATTGCAGTGAAGCTTTGGCAGAGGATGCCGGATTTTGAGAAGAATGGGGTAAATCCCAAGCAGCTGGTGAGGGCTACCGGCCTGGATGCATTTGTAGAGGCCATTGGCAGGGGTGTCCACATCACCTCTAAGAGCAAGGGCTTGGTCCAGGCCCTTTCTGAGTTCCAGTGGGACAAGACACATAGCTTTCACCCGAGCCGGGAGAGCCGACGGTGACTCCCGCCGACTTCACGCCTATTATCGGCCTACAGCTTCACGGGAGGCCCGTGACTTGAGAGACCACATTACTGCCCGAGGAGTTCCTGTGCTTTGGTGGGTTTGAGCCGATTCCCAAGGGGCCGGGTATGGAGACACGGAATGTCGAGGTGGCGGTTCAGACTTGCATGCGTAACTTTGCCGCTAATGATGTGATCGCTGACCGGCTAGAGCATTCATATGGTTGATGCTATCGGTCACCATTTTTGCTAATCGGGACACCGCCATGACTTGCCTCCTCGACTCTTTGGAGGATGTGGATGGGATAGGGACGGTCTCTTGGGGAGAGGCCGGATTGGCGGAGCTCTACTTCTCGTTGGACATGTACAGTCGGAACAAAGCTGCTTCCATGGACTGCTTCTCATTTGCCCTTGAGGTAGTCTCTTTTCTTTTCTCTTTTCTCTTTTCTGTCTTGAAACTTTTATGAGAGAGAGAATGACCCTTTTGATGTTTTGAACATGCAGGCCTGGTTTTGCGAGGTGATCGGGTTCTTCCCTTGGAACCAGCAGAGTGATATCACCATCTTCCCTGCTATGGTTATTGGATGGGAGATGCGAGGATAAATTCACGGGAAGACCCGGATTACCTTCGATTACAAAATGGTGAGGCCAGTCATCAACAGGGATGGGCACGACGGAGTCGACTTCTACCCCTGGGGCAGGTATCCGGAGATTTTGCTGGGAGATGCTATCGAGGTGACGAGGCAGAGGAGGTGGCTCACTGGGCTGACATGTGATGTCATCTATCTGGGGGACCGCTTCTCGAGGCAGCATGGTCATGTTCCCCCACTAGATGCCATTACTCCTTTTGACCCTCCAAAGACGGATGCCGCAGCCTGTGGACCGCCGGCGGATGAGATTGAGAGGTACCAGCGTGTGTGGGCTGCAGAGGAGTATTTTGACATGGGTACCCCTACGCTGTGTTTGTGGAGCGCCCGAGGACGCCACGAAGCTAGTGAAGCCGGCGGTCACTCGGGGATATGGGGAGGATGAGCCTCTTGACCCGCCGATCCCTCCCGCGCATCTGTCCCATGTGATCCATGGAGTGCCGAGGAGGATGAGGATACTGTCCCCGATGCTAGGGAGCCCCAGTACACCTTGCCGCTGATAGCACCGTAAGTATACTCTTAGGGTCTTATTCCCTTTTTAGCTTTCGCATTTTCTCGCTTTTGCAATTTTCTCGAGATTTTCCGAGATTTTTCTCTTCTTTTCCTCGTGTTCCGGCTCGTACTTACGATAGGGTGGTCAGGCGAGAATAGGGCTGGAAGGACATGTGCCGGTCTCTTCGAGGAAGCCGGCTGCGCTCGAAGGCGGCGGCGGATGCACAGGAGCTCGGGCGCAAGAGACGGCACGTCTGGGGCACAGCGTCTACCTCATCGGCCTCGGAGTACTCTTCCCGGTGCCATGCCTCGGGGCGGGGACCCAACGCCGACATTCCGGAGGCGGTGGCCGAGTACGGGCACGATAATGTCCATTTGTCTGACTTGAGCGACCAGGAGGACTTGATGAGGGAGGCTAGCATTTATGAGTTGAGTAGCGATGAGGAGGAAGAAGAATTGGAGGCCTAGGAGGTCTCTAGAGTAGATTTGGAACAAAAACAAACAGTGAACAATTTTTATGCACAACTTGTTTATTTTTTGCTTTATTTGGGCGCCGATGGGGCGAAAACATTGTATTTACATTTTATTTACTTTTCTAATTTATGCTTTTTCAATTTGCATATTATCTGAGCCTTGGGCGACTTTTTGCTTGGAATTGGGGCTGGAGGCTGGGCCAAAATGATTTATAATGGTATATAAATGCTTGAATGGCTTCGGATATGTTTTTGTACGGGTTTTGATTGAAAAAGTGGGGTGAAAACTCCCTTGGGCAAAGCAACTTTGGTTGCCGCAGAAATTTTTCTCGCAGAGGGCTAATGTAGCCGTGCGGCACGGCCTTGAGGGCAAATGAAGCCGTGCGGCTAACGATTCTGTCCGAACTGGTTATTTTACGAATAAAAGCAAGGCTTGGCCATTTCATTTCATTTTCACTCTAGACTTGTCCCAATTGTTCCTGCAGCATATTTTGGACCTAAAAGCACCATCTTTGAGCACTTTGCGATGGAGAAACCCGTCGATCGCAAAGGGGAAGCGAGACCATTTTCTATCCTGGTCTTCAATCTTGGGCGAGATATAACTTCCAATTTCACAAGGGGCTGCTTGATTCTTCCTTCAAGATCAAATCTTTATGGCATTTGAGGGATCTCCCGCCCGATTGGGACCTCGTTGAGAGCCGCAAAGAAAGTTACAGGACGTCAGGAGACATGTTTCTTGCTTCTCTTACAACGAAATTGTCCCAACGCACGAAGACTTCGAGCCTTGATTGGGGGTCCCGAGACCGAGGCTATATCTATTCCGCTAATCGGAGACGTGCCGGTGACGGTAAAGCTTGCATCTTTCGCAGATTCCTTTGGGAGAGGCTGAGAGGATGATGGTAGCCCGGATAGGATTGACCTTTCGATATCCCGGGCGAGTTTGGGTCTCCGGATATGGGCTGCGACCACGGTGGCTATGGATGCTTTCATTCTCTCGCGTATTCTCTCGTTTTGTTCACCTCGAGTCCGTGGGGATCTGTCATAGTGGCCTCTTGGACATGGTCGAGAGGCTGTGGGTGGGAAGGATATTGTCCCGGTTTTGGGAGAGACATTTCATGGGATCGACAGGATGGCTCGGGAGACCGCTTTCATGAGGTCCGGGAGTCCGGCTATGTTGACTTTGTGGTTGCGGGGAGAGGCTCGGGGCTTTGCACGGGGCTTTGCCGACTCGGTGCCCTTGGGTGATTTCTCGGAGAGGTGCACCTAGGCGGCAGAACGGGGTAGCCGGGAGTCGATGATGGCTAGGCTATCCACTTCGGACATCCGTTGGTGGATACCACATTGGAGGTTGCGGACGTGGAGGATATTTCGGGAGTCTTATGTTGTGAGGGTTCCGGGATTCGCCGGTCGTCCTTCTACATACCCCGCTTAGTATCCGGGCGGTTTGGGGCTTTACAGGAGCCTTTGAGTGATTGGGAGGACATCCGGACCATGGAGGTGGTGTCATTGGACATGAGAGATCCGGCCGGCTTCTCTTTCTTCTCGAGGGCTTGACATATACCGCTTTCCCACCCAGGGCTATCTTCGGGAGCGGGAAGAGCACCATCTTGACCACCGTCTACTTGGGTAGTACGAGAGGGAGATGGGAGCTATTCAGGTTATCTTGGAGGATAGACGTCGAGCTTTATTGGGAGCCGGCGTGACTCGAGTAGGACTACGAGGGAGACCGAGGCTAAGGCGAGTTGCCATAACCAATCGTGTGACTTGGTCCGAGATATGGAGGCTCGGTACAAGAGATTGTCCGAGGTCGCTCCTTTGGACCGAGTCTCGAGAGGGAGGAGGTGCGGACTCGTGCTCGTATAGAGAGAGCTTATTGACACGGGGTTGGTAGAGGCTCCGGTGAGGATACCAGAGGTCGGGATGAGGGATACCGACATTATTGAGAAGAAAAGGAAGAAGACTCGACGAGGCCGAGGAAAAGGGAAGAAGGCGAAGAAGACTCAGCGAATGACGACTGACAAGTCTTTTCTCAAGATCCTCTTATTGCCATTTGCAAACACATTAGTTTATTTAGGCATTTTATTGTATTTTAGATCTTTTAGCAGGTTAGCAGAGTTAAGAGGTAGACCGTGCTTGAACTCATCAAGAAGTTTTTAACTTGTAATGAACAAGGCATATTATCTTAAAAATTAATCAAGACACATTTCATGGAAATTCAAATGTCTTTATTGATTGGGACCCGTTTTATGAAACCGAAATACCCTTTATTATTTAGGACGCACTTCATGGAAGCTTGATTGTCCTTTTTATTGTTTAGACCGAACCATATATGGCTGCCTACGTTCCCCTTTTACAAGAAAGGCTAAGGGGCTCAGGTCTACGTAGTTCATTCTGGTGAACTAAATTTTTTATGTGCGGCTGTTTTTGCCTAGACCGCCCTTTTTGGGGTTTTCGGCCTAATTTGGGCATTACTCTTTTTGCACTAAGATTTTTTCTTTTTTTTTCATATATATGTGCAACCCTGTCTTTTGCCTAGACCGCCCTTTTTGGGGTTTTCAGCCTTGCTGGGTATTACTCTTTTTGCACTTTTCTTTTTATTTATTAGACATAGTATCTTCGGAGTTTATCACCGTTGACTGGGTGGACAAAGGGATTGCCATCCAAGTCTGCAAGCTTCATTGCTCCTCCTGACAGTATCTTCTGCACCACATAAGGGCCGATCCAGACGGGTTCCCATTTTCCCGGGGTTGTCTCGGTAGGGGCTTTACTTTCGGCACTAAGTCGCCCTCTTTGATGTCTCGGCCTTGACCTTTTATCAAACGCTCGGCCATTCGCCTCTGGTAGGCTCGGGTGTGTTCCATGGCTTTTAGCCTTCTCTCGTCAAGGTGGCTAACTCATTATGCAATTGCGCAACCATTCCACTTCATTGACACTGTTTTCGGGAGGACCCTTAATGACGGGATTTCCAACTCCACCGGTACACCGCTTCCATCCCGTAAGTTAGGGCAAAGGAGTTTCTCCTGTGGGCGTTCCGACAGACGTTACGTAGCCCCGAGTGCTAGGTGCAGCTTTTCGGGCCAATCACGACCACGGGTGGCCATCTTCCTGATGATCCGCTCGAGTGTCTTATTAGCAGCTTCCACGGCTCCATTGGTCCGAGGTCCGTACGGGGACGACTTGTGGCGAGTAACTCAATTCTCGATGCTAGCCTATCGCAGCCTTCCTTCGAAGTGTGACCCATTATCGAAATGATCTCGCTGGGCACCCCATATCTCGCACATTATGTTTTCTTTGATGAACTGGGCCACTTTTCTCGAAGTGAGGACCTTGTAGGACTTGGCTTCTACCCACTTTGTGAAGTAGTCGATGGCTACCAACACGAACTCATGCCCATTGCTTCCCGCCGGCTATTTTTCCTATCACGTCAATGCCCCAAGTTGCAAACGGCCAAGGAGTCGTCATGCAAGACATGTCATGAGGTGGGAGATGGTTGAGGTTGGCAAACCGCCGGCATTTGTCGCAGTTCGGACGTGCCGAACACGGTCTGTTTCCATGGAGATCCAAGAGTAACCCATTCTCGAGGATCACTTGCATCGTGGCTCGCATTCATGTGAGGACCGCAGGGACCATTGTGGACTTCCTTGGCCATCAACTCTCTCGGCTCTTTCTTGAGTGACACATAAGAGGAGTGGTCCTTGATACCGCTTCTTATACAAAGTTGCCTCCTAGAATGACATAATGGGAAGCCAACCTTTTCGTGGCTCGCAAGCTTTTGGCTCGACACCTTCTTTTGGTCTACCTTCTTCGTCTCCGAAAGCCGACTCTCCGTCTTTGAGGAATTGGTAACTGATTGTACCAAGGTTCCTTTATAGGCTCGGGTCCTGTGTCCACTTCACAACGTAAGGCCGGGGCTTCTCTTCTACCTACTCAAGGGCTTTATGGCTTTTCCTTCGGGGATCTCTACCAATGAGGCTAGAGTAGCTAGGGCATCTCGCGAACTGTTCTTTTCCCTCGCAAGTAGTGGAAAGTCACTTCTCTCGAACCGTCCACCAACTCCTCCATACGGGCATGATACCGTTGCAGATTAGGGTCCACGCCTTCCACTTGTTGGAGACTTGGTTGATGATCGTGGCCGAGTCTCCGTAAACTTCGAGCTCCTTGACATTTCTTTCTAAGGCGGCCTCTAAAACCAAAGAATGCAAAGCTTCATACTCGGCGACATTGTTCGTGGCAGGAAAGTTCAACTTGAGGGCTATGGGTGTATGCTCATCTTTCGGATCGACCAAGAGCATTCCTACACCATTTCCTCTTTTGTTAGCGGCTCCGTCAAAGAACAATTGCCATCTATTTTCGTGCTCAACCGCAAAGATCCCTTCATCTCGGAAATTGGGGCTCGTGCCCTCTGTCTTCATTACCGGGGAAATTCGCGATGGTCCGACAATGCTTGACCCTTGATGGCCTTTCTCGGTCACATAATTGATGTCGTATTCTCGCCAAGAAGAAAGACCACTTCGCTAGACGCATCGAGAGGGAAGGCTTGTCAAAGATGTACTTGATGGGGTCCATTTTTGAGACCAAATTCACAGTGGTGGGCTTCGCATATAATGCTTCAACTTGCCGACTACCTGCACCGCCTCCCGCACAGTCTTTTCACATGCCGAGTAATTGAGCTCACTTCCCGCAGCCTTCCTACCGACAAAGTAAATGGCATTTTCTACCCGAGAGTCTTTCTTCTCCCGAGCAAGCATAGCCCCAACCGCCGTGTTCTGATGTGAGATAGAGCAGAAGAGGCTTCGTCTATGTGGAGGGCATAGTACGGGGATGTACTAAGTATGCCTTGATCCGGTCAAAGGCATCCCGGCATTCTTCGGTCCATTCTCGTGTCCACATTCTTCTTCATGAGCTTGAAGATGGGCTCGCACATAGTGGTCAACCGATTGACGAAACGGCCGATGTACTTCAATTTACCCATGAAGCTCTTGACTTCCGTCCGGGTTTGAGGTGGCCTCATATCCATGATGGCTTTGATCTTTCTGGGGTCAACTTCTATACCTCGCTCCGTGACCACGTACCCAAGCACTTTTCCCCTTGTCACTCCGAAGGTGCATTTGGCGGTGGTTTAGTCTCATGGAATGTTGTCTCAACCTCTCAAAGAATTTTCGTAGGTCAACAAAGTGCCGCCCACCTTCTCCTTTGGAGTGGATTATCATGTCATCTACGTAGACCTCAATCTCCTTGTGGATCATGTCATGAAAAAGCGCGGTCGCCGCCCTTTGGTAAGTAGCCCGGCATTCTTGAGCCCGAATGGCATTACCGTATAACAGTAGGTTCCCATGGTGTGGTGAAGGCCGTCTTTTCTTGGTCTTCCTCGGCCATCTTGATCCGGTTGTAGCTCGCAAAACCATCAACGAAGGATTTGACTTCGTAGTTGGCAGTGGAGTCCACCAGATGTCTATGTTTGGCGAGAGGGTAGTCGTCTTTGGGCCGGCCTTGTTCAGATCTCGGAAATCCACACAAAGCGCGCACCTTCCCATCGCCTCGTTACGGCCACGATGTTGGACAACCATGTCGGGTATTCAATAACTCGATGAACCCTACCCGCAGTAGCTTCTCAATTTCTTCTTTGACCCGTAGAGACCATTCCGGCTTGATCTTTCTCGCTCGCTTTATCGGCTTAGCATCTCGGTGCTAGAGGGATTCTCGTGCTCTACTATCGAACCTGTCTAGCCCCGGCATATCCTTGTATGACCATGCAAACACGTCGACGTATTCTACGAGCGGCTCGATCAATCTGTCCCTTTCAACCCCCTGGAAGAAGCTTCCAATCTGTGTCTCTTTAGGTTCCTCAATAGTACCCAAGTTCACACTTATCAAAACCTCCTCGGCAGCTTGGGCCCGGTTTTCCTCTTTTTCTGAAACCTGCTTAAAGATTTCTTCAATGTATTGTTCGTTTAGTGTGTTTGCATCTTGTTCAAATGATTCATTATTAACTGTTGTTAAGTTTTGAGTTAATTTATCATTTGTTAAGTTGGCAATAAGAGGATAATCAGAAAGATTTGTCATTTCATTCAAAATAAGGGGAAAGATGACATCGATTACATTTTCATAATCCTCGGGCGTGAGGCCTTCGGATGACTCTGAGGACTGGAATTCGAAGATTCCTGACTCAACTGAAAAGACAACACTGACTCTGGACCCTACGCTACTTATTGACTCGAGGGGGACTTGACAAGGTTTGGACAGGGATCTCACTCCTTCTTGCTGTTGCCCTGGGGAGTAGCAGTCTTGCCAGCGTTCTTCAGAGAGTTGGAGACTTTGAACTAATCAAAAGCTTGCCGGAAATCATTGACAGGCCGGTACTGTGGAAAGATGGTGAGGGGAACTAAAGTAACTTGCTGCAATCTTTCAGCTAGCTCTTCCGTAGCGACTGGACTCATTGACTGAAGTGTCTGGCTCATTTTGTCAACGCACTGCTGATAACTTATTTTCTCTTTACTGATCTTGGACACCACGACCTTGTCAGTATAGCCAATAGGAGGGTTGGCTTGAATGATGCTGATAAAGTCTTCTTCGGAGGGGATCTTAATTCTTCCTTGACTGGCTACGTATTCAATAGGCTTTCTGTATTCTGCTTCTAGATCTGCTAGCTTCTTATTGAACTTCACGATGGCCACAAATTCTGCATTTTCTGCTTCAAGAGGATCACTATATATGGGGGTATCAGGCTGGACTGTGCTTGGGGTGACGGGTTCCTTGACAGGTTCCTTGGCATAATTGACATAGTAGTCGAACTTGCCTGAAGGCTCTCCTAAAGTTCCTACGCTCTTGTCCCCAGCTTCATATCTTTCCTTGAGCTTCTGCTGTGTGGACTTTCTCTTCTTCTTCTTCCTTGAAGGAGCATCCTCATTGATCCATTCTTGATACTCATACTCTAAGCAGTCTTCACAATCACATACATCATACCAGATGTGAGGCTTGGGTTGAACTGGGATAGCCCCTCCAACTGCTTGGTCATTACCGTTGTGGATTACCATGTTGGCCATTTTGACACTGAAAAGCTGACAAACCGAGGATTCTCGCGAACCTGCTCGAGGATTCTCGTTAACAAGTTGCCGACCCTGTTCTCACCCACTTCTTTCTCGCCGCGGGAAAGGGATAGGAAAGGTTTAGACTCGGGTAGGTGTTTAGGTGAAGGCTCGTGCAATATGCAAATTAGAATCTTCAAGTTTACTTAAAACAGTTGTCTTTTATTAATATCTATTTGGTTGGAAAAGGGGTTACGCCCTTCTTTTTCACAACTACTCTAGATCCCGGATCGCCGGGTTCCGTCACTACGTCTATAAGCCCCTCGTATTCCACCCGTATTTCGACCTCCTGTGGTGGACACCCGGCGAGGGTCCTATAGGGCACGCGGATCCCACCGACCGAGAGTAAAGAACGCTCCTATCGGGTCTAGCGGGTCATAGGACCTTTCAACGCACGAGCGATGCGGATTATAGTCAAGGCAATACCGGGAAAGTCTCGTCTCTCTGCCTCGACGGATCTTTGACAGAGTTTCGCTTGAGCGAATGACGGTTTTTGACTTTCGGTAATGTCCGAGAATATAATAGGCATGGGTCGGGCGGCAAAAGCCGGATGACACAGTGTCACATTGAACTTCGTTGCATACGCAGTGCGTGAGTCAGAATCGAAGTCAATGCCGGTCAAGATCTTGCCAATTTTTCCTTGTCGGTAATTTTGGCAGAGCTTCGCTTGAGCGAAAGATCTTTTTATTTTTTTGGCAAAGACTCGGTCTTGACTCTTACGCATTCCGTGCGGGTCAAGGGCAATAGTCAATGTCGGAGTCAAGATCCCACCGATTTTTCCTTGTCGGAATTTCGGCAGAATTTCGCTTGAGCGAAAATCTTGGCTTCCGTTATGAGCTAAGGCTTGACCTTTACGTGGGTATGCAACTGGGCTATATGACACGGACTAGACCAAAAACCAACCAAAAGTCACGGTTTTTTGAAACGTGTGACACGGACTGTGCATTGGTCGACACTGGCTGCCATGGGGAGGTTGGGATGATTCCGTGCGCGCCCGGGAGCATCGTAAGGCTGTCCGTGACTGCAGCTGGAACCACCCTCGAGTTTGAAGGACGTGCGTGCAAAGTGTACAGGATATATCAGGTGCGCGTAGTGTGCGGTCTCCTAAAAATGTTCCTTTTTGAGTTAAAACAGAGATTTTCATAAATGTGTTTTAAAGGAATGATTTTCGGGACGGGGAGAATGCAAACACATAAGCACGTAAATTTTAAGGAGCCCCGATCGGTCATGGAGCTGAGTAGCCCCAAGCTGCTAGGACTGCCAGATTAACCATGATTTTTCCTGGTGGAATTGCCACTGAGGTCGCCCGGTCAGAATCCAATGAGGATTGAGCCGTACGACTGCATGGATCAATTTTCCAGGTTCCACTCCTTTTGCTATTTTTTATGCTCAAAGTATGCACGAAATCCAAGATGCAAATGATGCAATGCAAGGTAAAGGAAGCAAGCACGATTAATGAAATCGACGACGGGAGTTTAACCCGCTCAAAGGGAAAAGATTTCTTTTATTTTTTCAAAATTTTTTTCGAAAAGGGATACTGGTACGTGGATTGTTAAACCACCGGTTATCCCAACTCCCACGTCAGGGAGTGTACAGGAAGGGTAAGTGGTTTCCACCTATATACCGAGTATCGATTTTTTGTTTTGAAAATAAAAGCTTTTCTCCTTTGGGTTTTCCCCAGCGGAGTCGCCAAACTGTGAATGTGTGCCCCAAATTTTTGTTTGTTGGAATTCACGCGAGTTTGAAGACATCCGAGTTATTTGAAAAACGGAGTCGCCACGCCATTTTGATTACCTCAAAACTTTGAAAAAAAGGTTTTATGGGTTCGGAGGTTAAGTTACCCCTTGGGAAGAACGTTTGGCGTTCACCCAAAGTGCCTTGCCGGAGCAAGTCTCCCAAGATTTCATTAATCGTGAATGCTTGCGTGCTTTCTTTGTGTGCATGTGTTTGAGAGTAAGGGGGGAATGTCCCAAGTTGTCTTCCGGACGTACAAACCATTTGTTGGTTGTCGCTCGGGATTTCTTGGAATTTATGTATTTGGGATTATGATCCCGTCCTCATCTTATGACTTGTGATCATCGCATTTTAAACCTCGGGACCCTCGGGACTTGCGTGATCGAGAGAATGACTCTCTTTTGGTCAAAGATGAGGTTCTTTAGGAAGGAATGTCCTTAGCCCATCAATCCTACGCTTTAAGACGGTCGAGCTCGTATGGAGGCTTCATACTCATTCTTAAGCGATAATCGGAGATATAGGGTTCAAGGTGATCCTTTTCCTAAAGAAATCATGAACCTTTAATGGAAGGAACGATGCAAAGATGAGAACTTTTACACCGGTCCGTTCCAAGGTTGGGGGAAAGGGGAAATGCATGATGAAAAATGACTCTTTAATGAAAAGATGACATTTTGGTTTTAGCAAATGATGCTTTTTTGATTGAAAGAAATGATCTTTATGCAAGTGATGCGTAAAGATAGGATTTTTATGCAAATGATGCATTGAAGAGGGGTTTTGATTGCAAAGGATGCATTTTTATTGAAAAAGATTTGATCTTTATATGCAAATGATGCATAAAGATAACATTTTTATTGGAAAATAGGGGTTTTAGGTGCAAAGGATGCACCTTTATGAAAAAGACTACATTTTTATGACAAATGAGGTCTTAATGCATGCAAAAGGGAAAGGGGGTGATAAAGAAATGATCTTTATGAATAAATGCCAAGTCCCAAGCAAGATATATGAATGCAATGAGCAAGTATATCAATTAAAATGCAAGGTTAGGGCGTGCGAGGTTACCAATC
The DNA here is from genome assembly GCA_022495995.1 of Adenophora triphylla var. japonica. NCBI lineage: Eukaryota > Viridiplantae > Streptophyta > Magnoliopsida > Asterales > Campanulaceae > Adenophora > Adenophora triphylla. The sequence continues at coordinate 44,982 of JAFEMH010006239.1, read as the reverse complement.
GTTTCCTTCGCTTCTTCGGACGGAGCTAGGAGGAGAGGTTCGTCTTGGGTCTTCAAGGAGGAGGGAGATGGCTTCTTGAGCTTCTTCTTCGCCTTCTTGAGCCTTCAAGGGTTTTCTTCACGTCTTGATTATATTGCTATGGAGTGAGTGTGTTTTTGTTGGTGTTAATTGTGTGTTGAAATGGGTAGAGGAGGGCTCTATTTATAGGCAGTCTGGATAAGGCTAATAAAGCCGTGCGGCTGCAGGCAGCGAGCTAATGCAGCCGTGCGGGCTTATCCATTGTGACTCAGCATTCTAGAACCATGCAAGGTGGCATTATTCTAGAACCTTCTCCCTAATTAAGAAAAACGTGTTTTCTTAATTAGGAAGGCTCCCTACAGCCCTAATTTTAATTTGGGACTGCTCCAGGACATTTCCGGAACACTAGGAAGGTCCGGGAAATTACCGGGAAACTTACCGAAATTGCCGGGAAATTTAACCGGAAGGCATGAGCCAGATTTGGGTACTTACACCAAGACATCATATAACAGAAAGAAGATTTATTAAATTCAAGAGGGCTCTCGTCCACAATTGTGGCTAGACGAGTAGGGTCCTCGAAGCTACTTTCTATCTCTATCAGATTGACCTCATTGTTTGGCAAAGGATTAGTAACAACATTAGGTAATCCTATCTCTTTATCGTCAAACAAATCTTGGATGACGTCTTTCAAGTGGAAGCAGGAGTTGGTGTCGTGACCGGTGAAGTTGTGGTACTTGCAGAAGAGATGATGAGCATGGTTGGCAGGAAGATCTTTCTTTGGAGGTCCACCTTCTCTTGGTTTGATTTTCCCGTTCTTGACAAGCACCTCGAAGAGTTCTTCTTGAGTGATTCCTTCAAGCTTGTCATAATGTCTATCTTTCTTCTTCTTTTGTGGTGGAGGTACCGCAGAGTACTTACCATTTCCGGGATGATTGAAGACAATAGCATTGACAGAGGTGTCCTTGGGGTTGGAAGAGGAAGATGAGCTCTTATTGTAACGGAATCCACTTTCTTTCTTGGCTTCCCTTTTCTGTTTGATGAGGTCATCTAACCGTATGCCCGACTTGTAAAGTTCGGCGAAGCTAGGAAAATAGTTGCCGGCTAACTTGTCTTGATACTCCTCCCTAAGGCATTGTATGAGGATGTGAATTTGCTCGTCTAGGCTGGGCCTATCAACGATTTCAGTTAGTTTGGTTCTCCACCTCTTGACAAAATCTGTGAAGGATTCGTTTGGAAGCTGCTTGGTTTGCTCAAGATCCCTTCTAGTGGTGCGATAAGTGGAGTTGTCCTCATATTGCTTTTGGAAAGTACAACTAGCGAGTGGCCAGTCGAGTCTTGTAGAGAGTGGAAGGGTCATGTACCAATCCCTAGCGGCACCGTCGAGAGTTTGTGGGAAGCATTGGGCTAATAGGTTGTCATCAACACCCATAGGTAGCATGGCCCAAGAGTAGGTCTCCAAATGTGATTTGGGACAAGTGGTACCATTGAATTTTGCAATGTCGGGTGTTTTGTACTTTCTAGGAAGCTTTGACATGGATGACGAAGGGTATCGTAATCAATAGAGAGCGAGGCTCCCTTACTCACATCGAGGGATTCAAGTTTCTTTTCTAGCATGGCCATGGTAAGGGGTTCGTTCTTGCTTTCCCCTTTGCTTTCCTTCTTGGATGTGTAGCTCTCATTGTCAGATGAGGAAGATGACGAGCTAGACTCGTACTTCTTTTCTTGCTTTTGCTTTGGCGGCGACCCTTGGCCTTTTTGGTGTATGACTCTTCTTCTCCGGAGGAAGAATCATTTTTCTTCTTCTTTTCTTTATTGGCTAGTGCGGCCCTAAGCTCTTGAATTTTTTCCACGAGAGTGTGGATTTGGGAAGCTTGCACTTCTAGGCGATCATTGGCTTCTTCCAGAAGTTTGTGGTTGTTTTCGGACAGAGTCTCATTACCCGGAATGTTGTCGATGTCGGACATTGTGTTGGGAGTCTTGAAGTTGAGTAGCTTCGGGCGACGAGAAGAGATGCAGAGACGATATCGGGATCAAATCTAACCCCAACAAGTCGGAAGCGAGGCTTAAATGGCTCGTGCTCGGTTTCAGCCAAACAGAGGCATTATCCCGCGCGAGATATGTAGTCCCGTGCGAGATAATCACACGGAAAGTCGATTTTTATTAGACCTAAATTTTGGTCGGAACGGAAAATCCGTTTTGAGGGGTTTCTAAGGCCTTTATCAGAACCTAACGACTAAGCAATCAATCCGATTTTTGTAAAACAAAGCCATGCAAGATTGCTTTTCGAAGAATTATATATGTATTTTTTGAAGGGACATCCGAAAGGGACTTTTCCGAAGGGACTTTTTCGAAGGGACTTTTTCCGAAGGGACTTTTCCGAATCCTTCTTTATTGTCAATTTTACATGGCTTTGTTTTGGTTAAAAACAAGAAAAGATCACCGAGTCAAAACCGACCGGTCACGGAGTGATCCTAAAAGGACAATCTACATGAGAATGTGACGATGCAGGGCTGGAAGGCTAGGCTCCCCGCGATATGACAATCTAAGTGGATTGAATACGCGGAGTGGGATGGTCCAACTTCGGAGAGACCGGCGACTAGGTGGTTACCGTCATCCGTCCTTAGTGTGGGTCCCGGGTTTATAGAGGGTATGCAGTGCAATGACAGATATATCATGAGTGCGCGTGTGTGATAGTCAATCTAGGTGATAGATAAAATAGAGATTTTTTTTGAAAACTAAAAAGGAAACAGATAGTGGCCGCACCAAATGGTTGCCTACGTTTCTCCCAATTTAGGGAAACTCAGGCCGTCGTAGTTCCACATAAAGAGAGAGAAAGAGAGATAAATAATTTAATTTACAACTCCCGAATCCCCAATGGACCGGACTTTAATTAAATAAAACCCAATCGCACGCAGTTTATAAATAATAATCGATTATTTAAATGAAATAAGGATTCGAGTTCTACATCTTAAGGGAGGCCTTAAGATGCGGGAACTCTGCAAATAATGAATTCTGGGATCCCCCTTGCATGTTCGGCTCTCGTCTTGGACTATGAGATGAACGGGAGAAACCAGAAAACAACCAGATTGCCGAAGCGATATCTCGCGCGAGATAGGATATCTCGTGCGAGATATGCCTCATCTGAGAGCAGAAAATCGAATTTACAATTTTTTTGAAAACCTCTCTTTTAATTTTGACGCAAGTTTAAGCCTCTTAATTTTAAGTCCCCAGCGGAGTCGCCACTGTAGCGTTGTGAGAAGAATTTTATCTTTTTGAGTCGCCACCTATATTATTCGTTTGGAAAATATAGAAAAACCATTTTGAAAGAGATTTGGGTTCGGGGCTTAGGTTATGGAATGGGTAGGTCAAGGAGCATCCATTCCACCCAATCCGGAGATTGGTCTTGCTAAAAAAAGAGAGGTTTTTCAAAAAGAAGAAGAAGATTTTAAATAATACAAATAAAAGATCCATTTAACGGGGTTAAACGGAATGTAGGATCGATTGCTTCGAGACCGTCTCCATGTCTTGGAGAGGCTCTAGGCCGATCCTAGATTCTATGGACTTATACCACTCTAACAATCAATTAGAAAGGGATTTAGGGAGTTACCTTGCGTGAGGTGATTTGGGCAGAGTTTCGACTCAAGTTTAGAATCGAATCTTGATACGGACAGAGCTTCGCCTCAGTCCTTGACTTGGATCTTGATGTTTGTTTATCAACAAGGTTGACAAACAAACTTTGAGGTGATTTTTAGGGTGATTTTGTAGGATTCTTTCAAGGAGAGAAACCAACAAAATGTGTGTGTTGTGAAAATTCTGGACCTTGTCCTCTTTTGAACCTTGGAAGTCACCAAGTATTTATAGGGGTTGGGGAAGTGTTGAAGATGAGATCAAACACTTGAAGATGGTTCCAGACTCCAAATTCTATTGGTTGGCCGGATGGATGAAGTTTTATCCCGAAAAGAGGTTGAAATCGACGAGGAAGCGCCTCGCATGCAGAGGGAGGATATCTCGCGCGAGACACGCCATCTCGCGGCGAGATATTGCTTCTGTGGACAATTCCGTCCTTTCCTCGTTATCTCGTATGCAGTTTAGTCCCAAACTAACGATGGTTAGTCAAAACTTAACGAAACATGACGAAATGGTGGATTTCTAATTCTTGACTCAAAGCGAGACTTAGAGTGGTATAAATATGATCCGATGTGTTCAGAATGGGGTGTCTACAATTAGTCATCTTTTGGCTTCAACTAATTACAAAAGGCATCATATGCAAAGCTTGTTGTATAAAAAACCATGTGAGTTTAGAACGCTTTATATGAACAATTGAATTCTATTTTGTCTTGTTCTCTAGCAGTGTTGAGCTATTCCTCACATAACAAAAAATATAATCAATAGTCGAGATCGAGAAAAACATGGGATGATAATTAATGGAATATTTAGAGTGTGTGCCAAATAACTTCAAGATTTTAATAGTTTCACATTAATGATTATCTTACTTGTGCAGATGCAGCAGTCTCGTATGGAAAGTCACCACTGACTCACTAGTGGCGTCCCTCCAAATCTCCCGGGCTCCGTGATCACCAAACCCGTATATAAGTGAAACAACCTCTGGGCCGCCACCTGGGTCACTCTGAATCTCCCATGATGGTGCCTCCTCCTCACCAGCATCCTGTCTCCTCCTCCGTCCCTGTCCTCTAGCCACAATCTGACCCCGCCTCCTCCCATGCCTCAATGGTCTAACCTCTATCTCCTCCTCCTCCTCCTCCCCATCCTCACTATCCCCCTCCTCCTCCTTACTATCCACCTCCTCCTCCTCCTCCCCCTCCTCCTCCTCCTCCTGAACGTCATCAGATGCTACCGCCTCCTCCTCCCTCTCCTCCTGCTCCTCCTCAGCTGTGGCTTTCTTGTCATTCTTAGACTTGCTCCGCTTTTCTTTTCTCTCCGGATGCATTTCAGCCTTCCTCTTTCTATTAGACGCGGTCATACGCTCACGTGCCTACAAAAAAACAAATAAGAGACAATAAATTAGCTATTTAGCATCTGGCAAATATGAACAATGTAAAGAAAAAGAGTGGACACTGGGAAGCTCGTTTGAAATCACACGAGACACATCTCGTGTGAGTTCATACGAGACTCATCTCGTATGAAATCACACGAGATGTGTCTCGTGTGAAATCATACGAGACTCATCTCGTATGAACTCACACGAGATGTGTCTCGTGTGATTTCATACGAGATGAGTCTCGTATGATTAAAACACGAGACACATCTCGTGTGAGTTCATACGAGATGCTTTCTGATCAACGAACAATAAACAAGATCAACACGAGGCAGAATTGATTCCAATATAAACTTTACAAATGAAAACAACACATTCCTATAGAACAATTGAACCATTTTATTGTTAGTACAACAACAATAAACAACAACAAGATCAACAATCAATTCTGCCTATAAGCAATGTAATTACCTTCTTTACGGGCACGGTGCTAGAAGAAGCTCCGACGGCGATGACAGTGGCGGTAGCGGCGGCGTCAGCTCCGGCAGGGACCTTCGAAATTTTTAGTCTAACCATCGAGCTGAAATGCTTTGAGGGTTTTGAAAATGGCATTTGGGGGAAAGGGGAATGGGAAAAATCAGGGTTTTGAAAATGGCGTTTGGGGGTTTTGAATCGTCGTCATCAATCGGCGATGGCAGTGGCGATAGCGGCGACTGGAAAGAGGGATGAGGTAGCGGTGGAGCAGCGATTTGAGAACGGCGTTGGAATGGTTGCTCTGGCCGGAGACGGTGAAGAAGCTTTGAGCGATTAGAGAGAGAAGAGGGAAAATTGAATGAGGAAAAAAATAGGTATATAAAGGGGTGTTTTGGTCATTTACTTGCTTCCCTGGAAATAACTTCTCTGTATGTATTTAGTATTTGCCGAATTAGGGTGAGGAGCCTTCGTGGAATTATTCCGAAAGAGAATTGTTATATAAACCCGTAAAATTGTTGAGTAAACCCGTAAAGCTAAAAACACCCCAAAAAATTAAAACAAACCCCTCACTTTTCCCTTTATACCCCCACTCACTCACACACCCATTAACCCTTTCATTTACTCTCTCTCACCCACACCACCCACCACCATTTTTAGAGAGAGAAAGAGAGAGAATCAGTTTGAGAGAAAGAAAAAAAAAGAAGAAATCAACTAATTTTTAGAGAGAGAGTGTGAGAAATTTCGATTTTCGGTTCGATTGCATTTAAATTTACGGATTTGGGTGGTTCGGCTGCTACCAACCGAATTTTTTAAAAATTTCGGCAAACCAGAGCCGAACTTTTTAAAAATTTCGGCCGGGTGTGGCCGAACTTTTTCAATATTTTCGGCCGGGGGTGGCCGAACTTTTCAGAATAGACTAATTTTTAAAAATTTCGGCCGGGTGTGGCCGAACTTTTTCAATATTTTCGGCCGGGGGTGGCCGAACCTGAACTGAATTTCGATCACTGCGCCGAATTTTTGCAAAACGGAAAAAAACCAAAAGTTTAACAAATTTATATGTAGGAGGAAAGGGAGGTAGTGATTTTTTGATGTTTGAGAAATGAGAGTAGGAGGAAAGGGAGGGAGGTAATTTTTTTATGCAAAAAAAAATGAAGAGGATGAGATTAATGGTGAAAAATGGGGAAGGTGGGGAAGATGGGTGAAAAATTGATTAGGGGGAAGGTGAGATAATGGGTGTATGAATTAGGGGTGGAAAAGTAATTTCATTTGATGGCATAATTGTAAATTGTGCGTTACGGGTTTACTCAACAATTTGGTATTATGGATATCGGAGATGGTGAACGCGAATTGCTATTATATGAGTGACGTAAATTGCGGTTAGAGAGAAAGGAATTGCGATTAGAGAGAGAAGAGAATGAGGCCAGTTTCAATGACTATGAAATATTTTAAAAGAAGCTAGGGGTTTATTGATAAAATGAATTTCAACTTATGAACTCTAAGGTAGAATATGAAATGTGATATATTTTTTTTTTTTATAAATTTCACCTTCTAATTCTAATAGGGGCTTATTGATAAAAATCTTCTTTTTTTTTTTTTTTATCACACGGGTCTAGTAAGCCCAGATAAGCAAGCAACGAACCGTGAGTAGGCCTAGTGGGCCTAGCCAGTAGCTCGCATTAGGCCTAAGCTTCCGGTCAGGACTGGTTCGAGTCCCCCGTTAGAACCGGAACAAAACCTTCCCGTTCAATTGGTTGAACGCAGGGTCGCTGATATCTCTCTTGATGCTTTTCCAGGTTCGGATCTTGAAGAAAACTTGCGATGAACAAAGAATTGTAAGATCTCAAACCCTAATTCATTATATCTCCTAGTTTCCACACAGCGATTAATGTGGTGCCAACATTCTTGAGAATTTATTTTATTAAATTAATCACTCAATACTTAATATTCAAATTGATTTCACGAAATGATGCATATCAGAAATTCAATCTGTTTCTTATGCAGAAACTTCTGTAGGAATCGATGCTAAATCCCTTTTCACACTGGCTGAATCATTATTTTCTAGCAAGTAGTTGTACTTTACAGTTAGACTTTCAGTCTTAGGGTTTATAATTAGGGATGACAATTTTATCGAACCCGAGCATATCCGAACCCGTTAGGGTCGGGTTTGATATTCATTTTTGAAAACCCGACGGGTTCGGGTTTGGGTTCGGTTGGCAGATGACACCCGACCCGACCCGACCCGATAAGACCCGGTATGCATCTATTTACCTATATACCCCTCTCTTACCCTAACCCTAAGTTTAATAAGATCGTCTCCCTTCGGTCTTCATTCCTCAGTTACGCCGCTTGAGAGAGAAATTAGAGAGAGAGACGAAGTCGAACGCAAGGCTGAAGCCGCTCCTCCGCGACCGCTCCTCCGCTCCTCCGCAGCTCCGCTGCCGTCGCCGGTTTATTGATTTCAGGTAAGAAGTTTGCATTTTCTTCTCTCGTTTGATTTAGACGAATCAGGGTTTCGATTTCTTGGGTGTTTGATTTCGATTTTTTGAATCATTTCTCTGCAATAGAATCATTTCTCTGCAATAGAATCATTTGCTTCTATTCAAGGTTTATCTACCCTGATTGAGTTTATCTTACAGTTCTTGGTAAGAGCTCAATTGGATTTCTCAGCAATAGAATCATTTGACTTTCAATTTCAGTGCAATACATAAAATGCGTTGAGTTTATCTTACATATGCGTTGAGTTTATCTTACAAAATGCATTGAGTTTATCTTACAGTTCTTTGAAAAAAAAATGTCTGGTTTATATGGCGGGTCGGGTACGGGTACGGGTTCGGGTTCAGACATTTCGGGTCGGGTCGGGTTCGGTTTATGTCCTTGAATAATCGGGTCGGGTTCGGTTAGGCCAAACCCGACCCGAACCCGACCCGTTGCCATCCCTATTTATAATTGTTGTTGTATACTTGTATATATACTCCCTTCGTCTCATTCCGAAATAAAATCCCTCCAAATTAAAATACACCCTTGAATTTTCGGCCCCGGAAGTGTGAGAATTCCGTCGAGAAGCTTCTCCAAAATACTGTGGAGGCGGGGAAAAACACCAAGCAAACCAACGCCGACAACGATGGGAAGCGCCGCACAAATTCCGACGAGCTTCGGCCATGAATTACGAGCATGTCTTCGCTGCAGGCTCGTCAAAACCTACGATCAGGTTCCCCTTCCCTTTTTATTCCCCTCATATTCCTATACTGCTGTGTTATTCTAGATATTCATCTTTGCCCTATTTTCTTCCGAATCTAGTCGCTTTGATCGTCTTGTTAGGGTTCTTCTTTTCTCTTTTTTGCCTAATTTTATGTAATTTTCTTTGATACTCCGTATAAATTATTTTGGTTGTTGCACTTTCAGTTTAGAGAATCAGGATGTGAGAACTGCCCCTTCTTTAAGATGGACGAAGATAATGAGCGGGTTGTAGAGTGCACCACTCCCAATTTTACTGGGTAAGTCCCAACAATTTTATTTTTTTCTGTTTGTGTGGTGCGTTTGATATGTCTTGGTATTGTATTTACGAATTTCTTATATTTCATGTCTTTGGAACCCGATTTGGGTTGGTGATATAAGTTATGGTTACGAACTTTCTATCCTCATTTCACTTGCACTCCTCCCCTAGCCGAGGAGACCAATTGGGGTTATTGGGTTCATAATGTTTTACATATTGATTTTTCAGCTTTTTGTCGTGTTTTGCCCATAGGGTTAGCTTTACGTGTCTTAATAAGTTATTTGGTTACATCTTGATTGTATTACAGATTATCTCTGGTCATGGATCCATCCCGAAGCTGGGCTGCTCGGTGGCTTCGAATTGGTATGTCTGATTGTTTCTTTAGTATTTTGATCTTGGATTCATATTTGGTTATGAACTCTTGCTAGCATCTCTTTCACCTTTTCATGGAAGAATGGTGCACTGTGCATTACCGTTTAATGGTTGACAGTGTAATTGATTGTATTTGCAACAATTTATGCTGAATGATAAAGAGCGGAAAGAAAGATAGTAAAATGATAGTAGGGATAGGGACATTGGACGTGATACTGTTATCGTGTCTTTGGTCATGGGAATCCTTTTCTTGATGCTAGGTATTAGAGATGGTAAATTCTAGGGATCCTATGCTTTGTCAGTTTCCATTCAAATCTATGCAGCAAGACTGTGATCTTTGTTGGTAGCCCCATGTGAAGTGATGTGATGTGTGATCACTGATCATACACATGCTTGTTTCATCGATCCAAATGGAACTTTGGAATTCAAATGGAACTTTGGAATTTGGATACAAAACATGGCATCCGTAGCACCTTTTGCTTGAAATTTGCTTATTAGTCATCTTTTGGCTTCAACTAATTACAAAAGGCATCATATGCAAAGCTTGTTGTATAAAAAACCATGTGAGTTTAGAACGATTTATATGAACAATTGAATTCTATTTTGACTTGTTCTCTAGCAGTGTTGAGCTATTCCTCACATTACAACTTGCTACTTCCTTTGTGCTTCTCATATATCCTTTATATATTTTGTCTATTTTTTATGCATTCCATTGTTATTGCTAATTTCGCATCAAGGAAAATTTTTAAAACTGAACTAGGTTGTGTATTGATTTGGATCAATTGGATGTGAATCTTGTGATTTCTTTCTTGATCAAATCTAGTTGAGTAATGGTTAATCCTATGGTGTTGAGCAGTGTGCAAGGTAGTATCCGGTTCCAAGATTTTATAACCTTTAAGTCAGGGACGTAGCAAGGATTTGAATTCAGGGGGGTCAAGATCCTCGGTCCCGGAATAATATTCCCATTTTTAGTGGTTATTTAATTGAACTTTGATGAAAGATTTTTTTAATTATCTTTTAAAATTTTAATGGTAATTTTTTATGGTGATTTTAGAATTTTATTAGGATACTTATGGTTTTCTATAAATCTTTGGTCAAAGTTCAATTAATTAACCACTCAAAAAATTGAACTATCATTCTGAGACAGAGAGAGTATTAATTTAATTACTGTATATAATACCCATAGTTTTTCAAACTAAAGAATCAACAGCAAAATTAGAAAATTCAGGGGGGTCAATTGACCCCCCTTTTCCCAATGTACTTCCGTCCCTGTTTTAAGTCATGTTAGTAATCTCTTAAACCCCTCGGAGACCTCCCTAAGAAACGATCCCATGAAAATGTATTTACTAAAGATATCGGTTAGTTGAGTAATGGTTAAGCCACTGCTATTTGGATTGTTGGCCTTGCTTAGGAAAATATTATATGCAGTTGGTAATTGGAAACTTACCATCCATCCATCCATCCATCCATCCATCCATCTTTTTCTTGCTTAGTTAGAAGTGTGTTGTGGTGCTGGAAGTCATTTGATCCCTTGTAGGACCTGGGGTAGAGGTTCTAGTAGATTCAGGAAGGGATTGTTGGGTGAGATTTATGCTCTACGTAATTAGGTTTCTTAGGATAATAGCTAAACTAGTGTTTGACACGGTATCGATCTAAGTGTCAAATCCTCCAAAATTTTATGATTTTACACCAAATATAGTGTAAAATAGCCACACCCACACCCACAACCATGTCAATAGGTACTTTGGAAAAATTGAAGAGTTTGAGCATCACGTGGTATTTTTATATGGTGATTTAAACTATCGTACCATGTACATTCTACAATATTTTTTTGCACGCGTGTGCCTGAATTAACCCGATTGGTGGTTTCCATTCCTACTGGAAGCTTTCATTTAAGTAACAAGTCGTGCTTTTTCTCGTTATGGTGTAGGATCCATATTCATAGCCGAGTTGCGAATTTGGTGGTGCTCGGGGGTAGGGGCGGGGGAGGTCGTATGCTTATGGTGTTATTATCAAATGTGTTTTTGTCGGTGGTAATTTGATGTGGGGAATGGAGATAATGCACATTGCCGCTGCCTGGTAGGGTCTTCAAACATCGTCATTCATGTGTGATCCAGTTCACCTGATGTTGAATTGGAGAAGTGCTTAGAACTTACGAGCTTTCCCTACGTGAAGACTTTGGAAGTCTTGCTCGCTCATGTGTGATCAAATAGTTGAGCTCCATGTTCTCTCATGGGCTCCCTTAGACTAAGGCATCTTAGTTGAATTTTCATTTCCTCCAGCGTAGGAAACCCTTTGTGCTTGATTGAGGCTTTAGTAACGTGCTAATGGAAGTGCCCATACGGGGATACCTAGGTTGGCAACTTAGACACTTTTACTAATTGGGAATCTTTTCTTGTATGTACTCGATGTGACCTAGCTGGGATCCAATATAATTTTTAGGATTTAAGGGGGGGGGGGGCATTCACACTTTCACACTTAGAAACCTAGAAATTTGAAGATATTTACTCTGGAGGTGAATTGGAACTCGGAGGGAGGGAGGGAGAGAGAGAGAGAGAGAGAACCGAAATGGGGATTATGTTCTTGCCACTTTTTTTTAATTCACATCACAGCCTCTAAGATAATAAATGAATCCACTAGTTAATACTCTGTCAAGATGAATAGTGATAATGTTTAGTATGACATTTATCGGGGAAACATATAGCCTACCAGAGCCGCTTTGCGGGGATATGAATCGAGGGAGGCCATTGTTCGTGAGGAAGGCTTAGGTGGCGTTTGTTTTTCATTTATGACTATTTGCCTCTTATCACTTATTAGGTTAAATGTGGGACGGCAATTAAGTAAAAAATTCCAATTCAGTTCTAAAACCCCTTAATGTCCTCTTAATATTACACCTAAAATAAAGCTTAAACGTTTTTAGTCCATATGAAGTGATTTTTTTTCACATAAATATCCTCGCTATATTTTCATAATTCCAAAACTCCCCACCCTTATCCATTTCAATATTTAGGTCCATTCTCCCTCTAATCGCTCTCATCCTCTCTTGTAGTCCTATGACCATAACTCTCTCCTCCATCTTTGCAGTTCTCCAACCACTCTTTCCTCCACCATCTTGCAGTAGCCCTTCGGCCGATCGCTTCTTCCTCCCTCTTTCGGTTCTCTCTCTTCATTGCTTCACGCTCCCGCTCAGGACCCTAGATTTGTAATTGCTAGAAAATTGCAGCCCACACAAATTCATTAGTGGCCACCACTACTTTCTATTCCCATCCTCACCACGTATACCTCTGACCCACCTTCCTTTCCCCGTTCTATTTCGGGTTATACTCTAAATGGGTACAAGAGGTTGCCATCAATTTGTTAGATCGTGTGGTGGATGGTGAGTAAATGGTGGAAGCTAGAAGGCTTTTTGATACACTAGAGGAGATGATTTTGTTGTTGGACTACTATGTTGTCGGGTACAATTAACCCCAACACCGTGAGAATGTTTTTGAGTTTTCGTAATTTTCAAAGAGCTTCAAAATGGGTAACTAGTAACTATATCTATTCATATACTTTTTCAGTTAAAATACTAAAGAGCTTCAAAATGTAATAATTCATTCTGCAGATGTTGCCCTTAAAAATTTAGACAATTTCAGACGTGAATACATCATTCATTTAGGACTTGAAAAAAAAACATACACCACCTTAATAGTGGGAGAACCTTTATTTGCAGTTAAGAATCCATGTACTTGTGCCGGTGATTACGAGGCATTTCATGATGGTCTTGTTCCTTGAAGGAGAGCCTCCTTCAAAAATTGAATTTTGATTTCGGAATAGAGCCACGCGATGCGAAGGACTTAAGACAGGTGATATTTATGAGCTACTTATGCTCAAGGACAATGCATTCTTTTGCAAGAGCCTTCCCGATAGGAGAAATATCAAAGGGAATTCCTTGTGGGCGGGAGAGGGACGGGTGGTTTCTTAGATAATACTCCCTCCGTCCCATTAGGTTGTACTCCTCCGCCCCACATACCATTCTCTTAGCGTTTTAGCGCGGGAAATAAGAAAATGTGTAAGTAGTGTAAGTGTTGTAAGTATGAAAAGTGAGGTAGGAGAGAAAATGAGTGAGATGCATAGTAAGTTGATTTGTGATGCGAGTATAAAAGTAAAGTAGGAGAGAGAATGAGTGGGAGGAATAGTAAAGATTCTCTCATTTTAGGATGGTATGCGGGACGCACAAAACGCATACAAAGAGAAATGGTATGCGGGACGGAGGGATTATCTTTTTGTCATTTTTGTTTGTCCTAAAAAGATGGTTTCATTTCCAAAATTGTTAGGTTAAATCATTAAACTTCCAAATTTTCCAACCAAGGAAGAAGAGGGAGAGAGGGAGAGGATGAGAGCCAAGTTAGCCAACCAAGTAAGAAGATGGAGTAATGGACTAATAATTAAATCTCATTCGGGTTAGTGATGGAAATGAAAATAGGTTGTTAATATGTTTGAATAGTCAAAATGGGACTATCATTATGGGACATAGGGAGTACAAGACATGCCTGATGCTCAAACTTAGTCTAGGCTACTTGATTATTTTGGGGCTTGTTTCCTGTACAAAATGAAGGGGTTGTGTGAAGTTCTAATCAATCAAATTACAGCTCCATATAGGTTCAAAGTTACCTTTAGAGATTGGACCCTTGAAACTTTTAAAAAATAAAAAATCTTTAAAATCACTTTGAAGAGCAATCTAATTACGCTTCATCTAATTTCAAATCTTTAAGATCATTAACATCTTGCAATACCATTGACGCCCTGCCTGATTTGCCTTCTTCATGGTCCCTGAACATTTGAACTGTGTGACAAATTTGACTATTTTTATGATCGTCGCTAGTTTTCTCATAGGTATGGTTGAAGTGAAAAGGCAATATTGGATCGATTTTGAGGCTCTGGAGTGACATTTGAATACAATTAGGTCCCGGAGTGACATTTGAGATTCCTTTCATTTAAGTAAATCGGTAGAAATGTCGTATTTTGCATATTGTCCTCCTATCATGTTGAGTTGTTGATCATTAAGATTCTGGTCCATTAATCGTGTTTAGTAATTATGTTTTCCAAGATAAGTAACCTTTGCTTGGAATTTGTCTTTCCGTAAAACCTTTTGCAGAAGATTTCATGCGAGTTGCTACACTCTTGCAGTGTCAGAAGCACTCTCTGAGGATATGCAGGTTTTGTTACTTAAACTCAATGACTTGTTTCTATCAAATCCCTGTTGTCCCCTCGTTTCCATTTGAGATGACTGTTGAATGTTTCTTGTCCTTACGTCTTATCTATTTGTAACTTCAGCAGTACCAAATACTCCCTCCGTCCCATTTAAAAATTGACAATTTAAGGTTGACATAAGAATTAAGGAGAAGTGTATAATACTCCCTGTGTCCCGATAAAAATGTCGCATTTGACTTGTTAACATTTTTAAGGAGTGTGCTTTACTAGTTTGTACATTATCAAAATTACACTAAGTTTATTTCCTAATTTAGAAACGCGACATTTATTTTAGGACGAACCAAAAAGAAAAGTGCGACATTTATTCCGGGACGGAGGGAGTATTAAGGTGTTGCGAGTATAGAGAGTGAGATAATGATTGTTAGTGGGTTAGAGAATAGTAAGTGGGGTAGATATTGTGATTATGACAAGTGGGCTCCATTGATTAAAAAAATACTCCGTGTTAAAAACTTTCCTCTTTTGGATGTCTAGTTTTTAATGGGACACCCAAATGAGAAATAAGTCTAGTTTCAAATGGGACGGAGGGAGTATAGTTTTTCATATTTGATTAAGACACCACTTTAAATTACCAGTTGTTTGGTAACTAGTTATTCATGTTGGAAACTCCCTGTTCAAATTGGTAATGAACCTTTGATATCTTAAGTGTTGAGACTGATCATTTTTTGAGGGTAGATTATGAACTTTTTGGTTTGGTGGTTAGCAATCGATAGGAGTATAGATACTGAGGAAATTTGATCATTAATATGTACTTGGTGGTTAGCTGTTACTCAATATCATACTCCATTTGTCCCCGAATGATGTTTTTACCTTTTTTAATGTTTGTTTGAATGAACTTTGAGAATTAATTATATGATAATTTAATTATCCCAATGAAAATCTAAAAATTGATATTGATACACCATTGTAAATATATCAATAACAATCTAAAAATTGTTATTGATACACCATTGTAAATATATCAATAACAATTTTTAAATTTTCATTAGGATAATTAAATTAACTAATTATTGCTTAAAGTTCATTACAACAAACACAAAAAAGTGAAAACTTCATTCTGGACAGAGGGAGTAGCAGAAATATCTGCTGTATTGTTTTATATCATCACTGTATCTACTTATAATATTGCTTATCAGTGGTGAACATGTCATACTGCATCTTCTGTGTTTCTTTTTGTTCTTTTTTCTCCCCTTGTGGATTATCGGTAGAAGTTATATTCAGCGTCTATAAATATAAATACTGTATATTTGTGATTTTTCTTTTTATTTGTATATGATGGTATCCTTATGTGACTGATGAGGCAAATTTTGATAATCTGTTAAGGCGAATGAATAAAAAAACTGTTAAGGGCTTCCTACAAATAGATCATAAAATGTTGTTTTACACGTTTTAGTTAATAAATCTTGATTCTTTGCTTTAAATGAAGTTATTTTAATCTAATCTCTTAATTAGAGCCGTCAAGTTGGGACTGTTCCGTCGGGATGTCCCGTCCCGACCTATAAATGGGACGGGATGGGACAGCATTTTTTCATCCCGTTTGAAAACGGGACTATTCGGGACGTCCCGTTTGGGACGCGGGACAAACGGGATACGGGACGGGATGGGACGGGACGTCCCGTTCCCGTTTCTTAAAAAAAAAATAAAAAATAAATAAACAAACAAACAAACAAACGCACACAAAAAAAGGAGTCAAAAAATGAAATAAACTAAATTAAATCCATTCTGTTCAAGGACTAGGTCGGCGAGCTTGGCCCATTCCTCGAATTCAGCCGCTCTGAGGTTCTTGGAAACCCATTTGAGGTAGGCGGAGGGGAGGGATCCAAGCATTTTCCCCTTGTGTTTGCCGAAGTCTATCACAACGTCGCGGGGTGGGGTTGGGGTTGAGGATCGGATTCGGGATGGATAAGGTTTGGGATTGGGAGACTTGTATAAGCATGAAATTTTGGTCGATTGGAGGGGATTGGGATGCGGAAAAGTAAGTGGTAGAAATAGAAGCTTCATGTGTTGTCGCCGGCGGTTATTAACGGCGAAAATGGAAGTCTCCGGTGACTGAAATTCTGCATTATGGATAGATGAGGGTGGGGCTGCCGAGGAGAACATTGACTGAATAGGAAGCAGTTTCGGAATTATCATGAAATTTTGGTCGATTGGAGCCTTGGAGGGGATTGGGATGCGGAAAAGTAAGTGGTAATTTTATTCTTAAATTCATTTGAATGTGTTAAATTATTGTTACTTTTACTTAATACTCCGTATTTGTGTTTTTATTTAAATGTAGAAATTGAAGATTGATAGGTAACATTTTCATTCCTCTTGCACATTACAGGCTTACAGCTACCATTCCTCTGTGTTCATGTTTTGCCCCTCCCTTAGATAAGAGTTCCCTTGTCTCTGTGCCTTTCAAGATATTTTGCACTGAACTACTTAAATCTGATTTCTTTGCTGATATTTAATGAAGCAGTGGGTTTGTTTGCTGATTGTGATTTGTTTATTAGATTCATGTGTCCTTCTTTTTGTATATTAATGAAATGTGTGGGGAAAGTGGTTCCTGGTAGGGAACATTTGCTATAAATTTTGTTTCTTTTATTGCTTTTGGAAAACCATGATTAAGCTATGCAAATGAAAACAAAAATTTCAACTTTTTCTCACTTTTTTCACTTTTTCTTAGAACTTTTTATGTTTGTTTTTTTTTTGTTTCTTTTTTTGTTACAAATCCTGATGGTGTTTGGTTTACACATAAAGTGATTGAGGTTTACATTGAACATGGCCCATGTTGCTGCTGAAATGCTGGGGTAAGGGGTTGGGATTTGATACCTTAGATTGTTGAATTGCTTAAGTACTTTGTTGAGCCTGAATGAATGCTTGCTGAAGCCTGAATGGCTGAGTTCTTCTGCTGAATGAATGAATGTTGATTGCTGAAGGCTGAATGACTGAAACTGGAATATGTGTTTTGAGTCTTTGACAGTTTTGTAACCCATGTTATGTTTTATAAATATATAGTTTGGAGTTAGGAGTTTCTTGTTGATATTATATAATTTATATTTATGGATATTGATTTTGGCGCCTAGTCAACGTTTATTTCTCCTAGTCAACGGGTCCCGTATGGGTCCCGCGGGATCCCGCGTCCCGCAAATGGGACGGGATGGGACGGAGTATTTTAGTCCCGTCCCGTTTTTGTCCCGTCCCGCTCCCGTCGTGGGACGACGTAATTTCGTCCCGTTCCGTCCCGTATTCCCGTATTGACGGCTCTACTCTTAATAATATTCACCTTGTCATATTTGCAGAATATTTGTGAAGATGAGCGGGTGCAATATGTTCCACCAAAGCGTGCATGAGTGGTCGTTACATTGGACCACCTGAAATTATGTTAATACATTCGAGTAAACTGATTCTCGGATCTTGTAACTGAATGATTCAGGTTTAAAACTCTGATCACTACTCCTTTTGACTTAAATTTTAGTACTATGTTAGTAAGATTGATGTTCTTGGCCATTTGTGCTCTTATACTCCCTCCGTCCTGCCCGAAAGGGTAAAATTTGTGTCTTGCACGGGAATTAAGAAAAGTGATGTAGGAAAGAGAAAAAATGTATAGTGGAATAAATGTTGTGTGTGAAAGGTGATGTAGGAAAGAGAAAGTGGGGTAGAAAAAAAGTTAGTGGATATTTATTGTGAGAGTATGACAAGTGGGTTCCACAAATAAAGAAGTAATAAAAACTTTTCATTTTTGGGTTGTGGCCTTTCAAATGGGACACCCAAAAAGAAAATTTGTGCCCTTTCGGGCGGGACGGAGGGAGTATATGGTTTCTTTGCCTTCAAAATAGCAAAATGAATAAGATTTTATGGGACGGAGGGAGTATACAATAAAACAACATTGGTTGCACTATAATAATCTATATAGCCTTCGAATCAAAGCAATTTTATGTTTAAAATTTCATTTTTTCATAAAATAAAATAGAAAATTACAAAAAGGCAAAAGTTAAGGTAAATATTTTTAGGCAATGTATTTAAGAATTTGATTCCAAAGAAAGGACCAGCTTAGAATAGGTGTTGAAAATGATCATATAGAAAAGCATCTTTCCCACTCATTTCTCTTTCATTCCAAGTTTCTAATAAAGTTCAAAGCATATCATATTGTCACCACAACATTGTCATAAGAACCCATAGAAAATAAGAAATCATGATTGGGTCCACTCAAGATTTGACAAGTCACATTTAATTGCGTAATAGTTAAAATAATTGTTGTTAAATCATATTTTAGATATATAATCACAACTTTCACCTCCAATAACAAAGAAATAAATATGATATGATGTTGTCACTAATTTTTTAATTTTTTTGCACAAGTCCAACTATATGTGCCAATTGGCAATTAGGATAAGGTTTTTGTGAATGAGAAAAGCCACTAATATTTTATTCAAATGATACAAACTCTTATGCCTTGGATTTTATTTCAACATCTTTAATGATATATAATTACGAGTTGATGACAAATCTTGTACCAATCACAAGAAATTTAAAATAATAGAGTTGTAAAATGACAACAAAAAGATCAATATTTTTTTTAGAAAAAAAAAACTATAACACCAATTTGGACCCACCGTGCAACACTTGGCACTCCCAAGTTCACCGCAAAACCATGTAATAACTTGGCGGCGCCACCCTCCCATCCGGTGGAGCCGTACAAGAAATCTTATACTTCCCATCACCCAGCGGCAACGGCGTTGTAACGACCACTTCACCGGCGGGTTGCCCCTGCGAGAAAGAATGCGTAGCAAAAGGGGCGCTAGCGATATTCACCTCAACAATACCCACCACCTAAGCCCCACCGTGAACAAAACATCAAAAACACCACCGTAGCTAATTCTCTCAGGCGTGTCCACAAACTCCGCCGAATATTTGCCTTCTCCGCCGCAAATACTCCGTGAGAACGCTTCACCCGCAGTTAGTGGGGAATTCCGAATTGAACTTGTATAAGTAATGTGGGTTGCTTCCGGCGAGCAACACCCTACCGTCAGGTAACAAATTGGCCGTCGAATGATACATCCGAGGTACCGTACCCGGGTTCAAAGTCATGAAACGGAGCCCCACGGGTTGATCGGGCCGATACAAAACTGGGTACAAACACGGGTTTGAAGCCAATTCAAATCCTTGCGTACCCGCTTGCGCTCCATTAATAATCAAAACTTCACCGGTCGGTAACATAACCATATCCCCCATGATCCGCCCAAACGGCATGTCCTCCATTTCCCAAACTGGGTCGGGTATCGTCGCTACGATCCGCCCGCAGCTCCCGTGGGCCGGAGTATCCGTACTCTTCTCAATAAACGCTCCGTACTGAGCTCCACGTCAAACAACAATAGTCACGGCGGAATAATCACCTGTAAGCGGCAGCATCACCGACGATCCTGCGGACGGGTAGTTACGTGGGCCCCCTTCCAATGGTGGGTATTCTTTCTGTACAACGTTGTTACCATGGTCGTACAAAACGGCTCTATTGTTGGCAAACACGAATAAGTTTCCGTTAGGGAGAAGATGAACGTAAGGGTAAAGATTATCCATTTGGGTATCTTCTGCTTTAGTCAAAAAGTCAAACTTCACCGCACCACTCGGCCGCGGTGGAAAGTACTCTACATTGTTGGCGGCACGGCCGCCGACGATAATTATTGTACCATCCGGCAATATTTGATTCGTGGCATACCATCTACCTTCATACAACTCAACATCTTCCAATTCTTCCCAGTCACAATTTCCGGTGACTTCACAAGGAGAGAATTTTCGTATCTTTCTCAGGCCGTCAAGATCGCCGCCGGTTTGAAGAAGTGTGCCGTCGGGGAGGAACTGGCCGGAGGAGCACCATGTGTCGGTTAAGATCATCAAGGGTCGGAGCTGTTTTGTTTCCAGGTCGAACAAGACGGAGTGAGCGTAGCAATCATGCTTTAAGACAGGATCCGATTGGTCAACCCGGCAATGGCCTTTACTAGGGATGGCAACGGGTCGGGTTCGGGTCGGGTTTGGCCTAACCGAACCCGACTCGATTATTCAAGGACATAAACCGAACCCGACCCGACCCGAAATGTCTGAACCCGAACCCGAACCCGTACCCGACCCGCCATATAAACCAGACATTTTTTTTTCAAAGAACTGTAAGATAAACTCAATGCATTTTGTAAGATAAACTCAACGCATATGTAAGATAAACTCAACGCATTTTATGTATTGCACTGAAATTGAAAGTCAAATGATTCTATTGCTGAGAAATCCAATTGAGCTCTTACCAAGAACTGTAAGATAAACTCAATCAGGGTAGATAAACCTTGAATAGAAGCAAATGATTCTATTGCAGAGAAATGATTCTATTGCAGAGAAATGATTCAAAAAATCGAAATCAAACACCCAAGAAATCGAAACCCTGATTCGTCTAAATCAAACGAGAGAAGAAAATGCAAACTTCTTACTTGAAATCAATAAACCGGCGACGGCAGCGGATTTCTCGACCCGAAGTTTTAGCTTTTGACTTTGACTTTGACGCAGAACCGTGTTAAAAATATACCCGAAGGTTCAATGTGACACAGTGTCGTCAAACCTTCAACGTATGAACCATACCGGTCACAACTTGGCCAATACCAAGAGCTAAGGCCCCTCGCGAAAGCGAGTCAAAGAGAGGTCATGCCGAAATTTTGGCATGATTTCTGCCTTAACTCGAGGATGTTAACTTTAACCATGACCTGCATGGCATATGTGTCGAAAGTTTTCATGACCAGCTAGCCTTATGTTCACATTTCCTTTTGTCAGTGGAATCCGCTTGCCCTAAATATGACCCTCGCTCGGGATTGTCCGTCCCGGGAAGACGATTTACAGGTGAAAAATGAGGGGTCTACAGACGTAGTGTCGGGATCCACTGATTTAGGACCTAGAGTAGTTGCAAAAAAGAAGAGCAATCTTTTCCAACCATTTAGGATTCCGAGAA
Organism: Adenophora triphylla var. japonica; assembly: GCA_022495995.1. Classification (NCBI taxonomy): domain Eukaryota; kingdom Viridiplantae; phylum Streptophyta; class Magnoliopsida; order Asterales; family Campanulaceae; genus Adenophora; species Adenophora triphylla. The sequence continues at coordinate 23,415 of JAFEMH010006239.1, read as the reverse complement.
GACATGCTTTCAGTAACACATGAACATTTGATAAAATGACAATTGCATAATCCCATTTCTGGAATCTCAAATCCCGACCTTTCACAGTCCAATGTTTAATCGCGACCTTTCACGGTCCAATCTCCGATATCGACCTTTCATGGTCAAATCTTTAATCCCGACCTTTCACGGTCAAATCTTTAATCGCGACCTTTACTGGTCCAATATCCGATATCGACCTTTCATGGTCAAATCTTTTATCCCGACCTTTCACGATCAAATCTTTAATTTTGACCTTTCACGGTCAAATATTTAATCTCGACCTTTCACGGTCCAATCTCCGATATCGACCTTTCACGGTCAAATCTTTTATCCCGACCAATCACAGTCAAATCTTTATCCCGACCTTTCACGGTCAAATCTTTAATCTCGACCTTTCACGGTCCAATCTTCGATATCGACCTTTCACGGTCAAATCTTTTATCCCGAACTTTCACGGTCAAATCTTTAATCCCGACATTTCGTGGTCAAATCTTTAATCGCGACCTTTCATGGTCCAATCTCCGATATCGACCTTTCACGGTCAAATCTTTTATCCCGACCTTTCACGGTCAAATCTTTAATCCCGACCTTTCACGGTCAAATCTTTAATCTCGACTTTTCACGGTCCAATCTCCGATATCGACCTTTCACGGTCAAATCTTTTATCCCGACCTTTCACGGTCAAATCTTTAATCTCGACCTTTCACGGTCAAATTTTTATCCCGACCTTTCACGGTCAAATCTTTATCCCGACCATTCACGGTCAAATCTTTAATCCAGACCTTTTACGGTCCAATCTCCGATATCGACCTTTCATGGTCAAATATTTTATCCCGACCTTTCACGGTCCAATCTTTAATCCCTACCTTTCACGGTCCAATCTTTAATTTCGACCTTTCACGGTCCAATCTCCGATATCGACCTTTCACGGTCCAATCTTTAATCTCGACCTTTCACGGCTGATTTCCAACCCTGATCTTTTACGGCCTCATTTCCATTATCGACCTTTCACGATCCGATTTCCAATCGCGACCTTTCACGGTCCGGTCTCAATTCTCGACCTTTCACGGCCCAACTCCCTCTCTTGACCTTTCACGGTCCAATCTAATCGACCTTTTACGGTCTCATTTCCATTCTCGACCTTTCACGGTCCAATATCCAATCCCGACCTTTCACGGTCTCATCTCCGATCTCGACCTTCCACGGTCCAATCTTCGATCTCGCGACCTTTCACGGTCCAATCTCAAATCTCGACCTTTCACGGTCCAATTTTCGATCTCGACCTTTCACAATCCAACTTCGATCCCAACCTTTCACGGTCCAATTTTCGATCTCGACCTTTCACGGTCCAACTTCGATCCCGACCTTTCACGGTCCAATTTTCAATCTCGACCTTTCACGGTCACATCTTCGATCCCGACCTTTCACGGTCCGATCTTCGATCTTGACCTTTCACATTCCAATTTCCGATATCGACCTTTCACGGTCCAATTTTCGATCTCGACCTTTCAAGGTCCAATCTTTTCCGACCAGTTAGGATTCTGAGAAAATGTGTTTTAAGTAAACTTAAGCAGTAACTGCACGTTGCACGAGCCTAAACGCCTTGAGCCAAATACCACTTCCGATACCTAAGCCCTACCTTTCATTCCCTGCAGCGAGCAAAAAGTGGTTTAGAATCCCGAGTTGCCATCTCTTCAAGCATTACGGTTACGGAATTGTTGGATAGTTCCTCAGTTTCCTCGGTTCATATGGTCAGATTTTCCGATATGTCAGACTCGCCAAGAAATCGTGACGAGAACGGAACCCCGCCACCGGTAAACGACATGACATTGGTAGAAGCCATCCGGGCTTGCGAGGTCCACAAGAAACAGAAAGAAGATCAACAGAATTTCGTGATACAGCTCCTGAATGGGAGAGGTATAATAGCTATCCCCCGGTCAGATGGTACCGTCGATTTAATCGAGGACGACGATCCTCCCCGATTAGCTCCCCAAACCTTCAACCAGGTTCCTCCGCCCTCGAGCTACGGAAATCCTTCAACCCAAGGAAACAGCCGGCCAAGGCTTCATATGGCCACTTCCCAAGGCGTCCTGTCGCACACGGCCAAGTCGGTTATGCCCCCTTCACTCAATACAATCAGCGCGGTGCTGGACCCTCCCAATCAGATCTAAATAACCTTCAAAATCCTCCCAGGTTCACTTCTTTCTATCAATATGCTCAGAATTCATCGAGTTTCACCCCCATGAATTTTTCGGCCCGTTACTTCAGACAGCCTGCATCTGCTTCAGCTGCTTCATTGCATCAAATCCCTCGATTTCCAAAGTACCCACCAATTTATGCTTCATTCCCTCAAAGCCCGTTTGTCCAACCCCCACTTGAATACGTCAGCAGATTATTAAAGGAACACCCAACTGTCTCGGGTTTCTCACCCTCGTTTATCCCTATTGAACCTAATGAATTTACCATGCAATCCTATCAACCCCCTGTTATGGTTTCCTCTGTTAGTGGACCTTTGGTTACAGTTTCCAGCAGTCCAAAGGTTTCTATCGACCCGGATGTGGTTATGTCGGCAGAACAAAGGGCAAACGAAACTATGGGAGAACTTTGCAAGAAGTGGAGCTGGAAGCTTTCTGAAATCATGGAGTCACTGCCTGGGGATGAGCAAATGAGAATCTTCAAATCATGTTTGAAGCCATCAGTAAGAGCATCAGTCATCCATCACTTCTATCCCGATCCCCATGCCATGGTCAATGCGGGTCCCCAATTCGAGAAAGACCCGAAGGAAAAGTCAGCCCCGAGCATAGTTCCATCTTACCAATACAGAACAGCAACTACATCTAACCCTGCACCGGCTCCCGGAAAAGGAAAGGATGCCACTGTCGACTACATCCAGCAGGGACATCAGTCGAACAATGGGAACACAGGCCAAAGAAACAATGACTCTTTCGGGAAGCAACCTTTCCTTCCTTTTGACAAGTTAGACATGCCTCTAAGAAAAATGTTAGAGGAGTTGATCAAAGAAGGTCTGCTTAAACCTGTGGAGAATTACAAGCCAAGAAATCCCCGGGCCAACATTGACGTGAACAAGTATTGCGCCTTCCATCAATATCATAGGCACATGACTGATAATTGCCTCGATCTGCGGTATGAAATTCAAAATTTAATAGAAGACGGAAAGCTTAAATGTCCTGGCAGTTCAGCAACAAAAGCAGCTAGATTAGGGGCTACCTATCCTCAAGATTTGTCAACTGTCTTTTAGTCAACCTTCGTAGGTTCTAGTACTTTCCTCGTTCAATCAAGTCCTCCTCGGACAATGTAATTAATCTTAATTTTCTATAAAAAAATCTTTTTCTTTTCTTGCTAGAGTTGAGACATTATTTGCACACCTACACTACATTTAATAAAATGGTTGTATCCTATATGATCACTTGCATTGCTCAACAAATAATCTCTGGAAATAGTCAATGTTCTGATTAATCGGTGTGAGAAAGTCAACTAATGCCCTCCCTATACACCTTCCTTACCTCACAAAGGCCTCTATCAAGCCATACACTTTCCAAATAATATCCCCACCATCACCTTGACCAAGTCAATGACGGCGGCAACATTATGGAACAAAAAATGGTCACTCAGCATTAAACGATTGACCTCATATCGACAATAACCTAAGAGCTTGCCTTCGCCCTCATGTGCATCAAGCAAGTTCAAGCAGGGGCTTCAAAAAAAATGAAGCCAAGGACCCAGCACAGCCAATCAGAAGCTTAACAGATGGGCAAAATTAAAGCTCGAAGAATGGAAGTTGTCGATAACAATGGAGCAGTTAAAGCAAAGGCAAAAGCATATCATAAGCCCTTAAGCTATATTCAAATTCTTTCTCCCCCGATGAAAGACGATGATCAAGAAGCAATGGAATCATTGAATTAGCCATAAAAAATGACTTGTCAAGGAATCATCTCAAAGCCGGTGCCTCATCATCCAACCTTCCTATCCGAGCCTTTACACCAAAGGGACCACAAATATTCATACCCTTTCCCAAAGCCAAACACAGTTCAACCAGAACTACGGCGACCTGAGCTCCTTACACTGAGGGGAACGTAGGCAATCAGAATGGTCCAATTATAAACACATACAAATCCCATAAACCCGGTCTCATCAATGACCTCCCCTATACACAGACCTTTCTTTCACACATAGCCAACTTTGATCCTCGACATCGGTTGAATTTCTTCTCATGATTAATCAAGACGTTTGTTTATATCGAGATTAGTGGTTGAGTAACCGAAACATTAACAAAGGGTTTTAAGCAATCTTGTGATTATTGTGAATAAAACAAGTTTTCAAATGTCTCGACAAGTCTTCTTTTTTCTACGATAATAGGAAAAATAGAGCTAAACACTGTCTTTCTGTCAGCAAGGACTTCCATACACTTTTTCAAACCTCTCTACGCTCATACTCTCTCAAAAGAGTCAAACCCAAAGCGAGTTTTGGTGCCCACATTAAACTAGGCATTCACATAAAATCGGGATTCGTTCCCACTTCTCTAAAATATGTCATTGCAAGTGTACATTACCAGTCATTTCTTTTACATTTTGGTTGACTAATCAAAAAAAAAAAATCAAGGGCGGTTGCCTCGTCTGGCCACATAAGGTTCAACTCAAATTGGGACTGCATCAGATTCACTCCAGGACCTCCACAAAAGACCGGTGCTTCCTCCAAAATGGGGCTTCACCAAGTCATTTCTTCGGGCTGAGGCTTTGCCGCGCGAAGAGAGTTTTTTCATCTTGAGGGTATACTTTGAGTTCCGATTTCTGGGGCTTGTCAAAAGTATTTTTAGGCTTTGAGGTTTTAATCAGAATCGGGGCTTATCAGATGCAACTTCAAAATTCAGAATTTGAAAGAAATACTCTAAGCGAGATCCGAAGTTTAAATCCAAGATTGGAATTTGAATCCTCATGACACCTCTTGGCAGCCGTAGCAACAAAAGCTGTTTTTTTCACAACCAAGTGATATCGTCCCACCTGCTCAAACAGCCACCAAGATACATTTGAATACATTCCCAGTACATTTCCGTACATGTAATCCCTCTCACAATGCATCCCCATAAAAGGCCAACGAGCCAGAGCCACGACCCAGTCGGTATCCTTAGACCAAGGTACTCGAAGAAGCAAATTTCGAAAAGGAAGACCCGATCCTTACCCAGTTAAAGCAGACCCAAGCAAATATCTCCCTTTGGTCTCTACTCACCTCTTCATACCCTCATAAGCTGATCAAGCTGGAAGAAAGCTTAGCTCGCATCATGGTCCTCATAGATGCGACTCCTGAAGAAGTAATCCAAATGATCAGCAATATCCATTACGGGAATATCATCACCTTCACCGACTTGGACCTGCCAAAATTTGGGGCTGATCATAATGAGCCACTCTACATCACTGTCCAGTTGGATGAGCGCCGCCTTCCCTACATACTTGTTGATGGGGGCTCAGGAAGGAATGTTTTACCTGCCAAGATAATGGACCTGCTCGACATCAAGCCCACCGACTTGAAGCCTTCGGATCACACTATCAAATCCTATGACTCTACCAATCACGAAGTTCTTGGAGTCGCTACCCTAGACCTTTTGTTCGGTAAACAGATGAAGCCTACCGAGTTTCAAGTCTTGTACATTCCTATCACTTTCACAGCTATCTTGGAAAGACCATGGCTGCACCAAATTAACGGCGTAGCATCCACTCTGCACCAGTGTATCAAATTCATACAAGTAATGAACTGACAACTGTCTACGGGGATAGCGTCACCACCGAAGGGACCTGCACCAATGGCATTCCATTGTTAGAAATCAAGCACGCTAACGATGATATGGCGTTAACTGAATTTACAATGGAAACTTCCAAGATCCAAATATGCAGCGTAGACCTTTCGTTGTTTTGGGATAAGATCCCTCCTGCCATGAAAATGATGAAGCTCATGAACTTCATCCCAGGACTAGGGCTCGCCAAAAGGCTACAAGGCCAACACCAAGTCATTGAAGTCAAGGACCACAATACTGTCCAGGGGCACGGTTATGTGCCTACACCTGATGACGTCAGAGAAGACAAGAAGTTCCCAAGAACCAAAGTTGCGGCCCGCAAAAAGGGAACCTCCTACGTCACACCCAACCTTCGACCTTACAGCTTCGACCTAGCTCGCTACTTCGTTAAAGGAACTGATGAAGATGGGAAAGGAACTGAGAGAACCGACAAAGGAACTGATGAAGATGAGAAAGGAACTGAGGGAACTGATAGAGGAACTGATGAAGATGAGAAACGAACAGGAAAGGTCAGCACAGAAACTGCAAAAAAGATGGAGAAGCTGGCACAGATCCTCAAACGTTTCAGAGGACTTAAGGCCAATCCAATAAGGAGAGTGTTCCTCGACATCACTACAATACCTGGACCCATTGCCACCACCGTTCAGCATGAATACTCGTTCAAAGGGATCCCCGATATAGAAGAACATATTGAAATGCTCTTCTTGGGAGACAGGCTGTTCGGTCCAGTCCACAAAAGCAACGTTCGAAACAATGGTCCCGAGGAAGAAAGAACCAGAATTTGTGGAGAACGCTCTGAGTGGGCCTGCTCTGCAAAACCTCTTCGAAGAAGTCATGAAAATTCCAAACCTGATCGATTTAGGCTCGGAAGACAACATGATAGCCATGATCGAGACAAGAAAAGCCAGCCCAGGGCTCGTGTAGCATGCTCAAAGCGCAAATAATAATATTTCTAAATGGATTACAAACTATAATAGGAAATATTTCACAAAAATCTAGGCCCGTGCCTGCCCAAAAGCAAATGAAAAACATCGCTCTAAGAGGTTTCATACTTGGAAATGGAACGATCTATTTGTTTTTCTCTTGTCACGCTAACATATGCGGGGCCACCTTCAAAATCTGTTTCATAATATCCAAATCAGCCAAACATCTGTGAACTATCCCCCATACAATGCCAAATCCGTCCCGGGCTCGTGCGACAGTGCAAATAATAATAATAGTGCATGATAGCAGTAAATTTTACTTGTTCAAATCTGTTGTTCAGTGCATTTCCGTCATTATTTATTTTGATTAATTTACTTGCTTATCTTGTCCCAAAAATATATATCTAAATGTATTTTTACCATTCTTTTTTTGTCATATTTCATTTTTAATTGTAAAACTAACAGTTTGCTCAGCAATGATATTTATTAATTTATGAAAAATGGGTTTAGGTATAGTGAATAAAAGAAAGAAGTAATAATTCATTTACATTTAATTAATATAGGAGAGAAAAGGGCAATTAGGTTAATTTAAAGACATTAATTATTTTTTTGATTAGTTGATTTGAAACAAACTAATATTATAGAACCATCCATGGTTTGGAGGGAAAACGAGCTTTTTGAAGTGTTCTATGCACTTCAAACTTTATATATATTTATTTATATATAGATATATAAAGATTAGATTTTAATATATTGACAAACTTATATAGTTACACATATATATTTTTTCTAGACAAAAAACAAACAATCAAATATGTGTAACTAATTAAGTTTTATTTTTAAACCTAAAAATCTATTTGATTGAAATATAACCAAAAAGTTATAAAAAATTAATTATTTTTATATTATTTTACGAATAAAACATCTTTTATAATTTTAAAACCTAAAAATACTAATATTATACAATTTGTATCCAAGATAGAATTTAAAATTTATATTAAGTCAAAATTTTATTTTATTAAATGAAAAAAATTCCATGTCCAAAATAAATTATCTTTTTTGTCCCAAAATATTTTTCTAAATGTATTTTTACCTTTCTTTTTTTGTCATATTTCATTTTTACTTGAAAAACTAAGACTTTGTAATGCAATGATATTTATTAATTTGTGAAAAGTAGGTTTAGATATGGTGTCTAAAATAAAGAATTATTACTTCATTTGCATTTAATTAATACGGGAGAGAAAAGGGTAATTAGTTTAATTTAAAGAAATTAATTATTTTCTTAATTAGTGAATTTGAAACAAACTAATATTATAGAACCATCCATGGTTTGGAGGGAAAATGGGCTTTTTGAAGTGTTCTATGCACTTCAAACTTTATATATAGATATATATGGATTAGATTTTAATATTTTGACAAACTTATAAAGTTACACACACACACACACACACACACATATATATATATATATATATATATATATATATATATATATATATATATATATATATATATATATATATATATATATATATATATATATTAGACAAAAAACAAACAAACAAATATGTGTAACTAATTAAGTTTTATTTTTAAACCTAAAAATCTATTTGATTAAAATATAACCAAAAATTTATACAAAATTAATTATTTTTATATTATTTTACGAATAAAACATCTTTTTTAATTTTACAACCTAAAAATATTAATATTATATAATTTGTATCCAAGATAGAATTTAAAATTTATATTAAGTCAAAAATATTATTTTATTAAACGAAAAAAATCCAGGTCCAAAATAAATTATCTTTTTTATCCCAAAATATTTTTATAAATGTATTTTTACCATTCATTTTTGTCATATTTCATTTTTACTTGAAAAACTAAGAGTTTGTAAACCAATGATATTTAATAATTTGTGAAAATGGGTTTAGGTATAGTGTCTAAAATAAAGAATTAATACTTCATTTGCATTTAATTAATACGGGAGAGAAAAGGGTAATTAGGTCAATTCAAAGAAATTAATTATTTTCTTAATTAGTGGATTTGAAATAAACTAATATTTTAGAACCATCCATGGTTTGGATAGAAAATGGGCTTGTTGAAGTGTTATATGCACGACAACCTTTATATATATATGTATATATATATATATATATAGATATACATATATAGATTAGCTTTTAATATATTGACAAACTTATAAAGTTACACATATATATATTTTTTCTAGACAAAAAACAAGCAAACGTATATGTGTAACTAATTAAGTTTTATTTTTATACCTAAAAATCTATTTGATTGAAATATAACCAAAAAGTTATACACAATTAATTATTTTTATATTATTTTAAGAATAAAACATCTTTTATAATTTTAAAACCTAAAAATAATAATTTTAAAATTTATATTAAGTCAAAAATATCATTTATTAAATGAAATAATTCCATGTCCAAGATAAATTATCTTTTTTGTCCCAAAATGTATTTTTACCATTCTTTTTTTGTCATATTTCATTTTTAATTGCAAAACTAACAGTTTGCAAAGCAATGATATTTATTAATTTATGAAAAATGGGTTTAGGTATAGTGAATAAAAGAAAGAAGTAATACTTCATTTACATTTAATTAATATGAGGGAGAAAAGGGTAATTAGGTTAATTTAAAGACATTAATTATTTTTTTTGATTAGTTGATTTGAAACAAACTAATATTATAGAACCATCCATGGTTTGGAGGGAAAATGGCTTTTTGAAGTGTTCTATGCACTTCAAATTTTATATATATTTATATATAGATTAGATTTTAATATATTGACAAACTTATAAAGTTACACATATATATTTTTTCTAGATAAAATAAACAAAAAAAATATGTGTAAATAATTAGGTTTTATTTTTAAACCTAAAAATCTATTTGATTGAAATATATCCAAAAAGTTATACAAAATTAAATATTTTTATATTATTTTATGAATAAAACTTCTTTTATAATTTTAAAACCTAAAAATACTAATATTATACAATTTGTATCCAATATAGAGTTTAAAATTTATATTAAGTCAAAAATATTATTTTATTAAATGAAAAAATTCCATGTCCAAAATAAATTATCTTTTTTGTCCCAAAATATTTTTCTAAATGTATTTTTACCATTATTTTTTGTCATATTTCATTTTTACTTGAAAAACAAAGAGTTTGCGAAGCAATGATATTTATTAATTTGTGAAAAATGGGTTTAGGTATGGTGTCAAAAATAACGAATTAATACTTCATTTGCATTTAATTAATACGGAAGAGAAAAGGGTAATTAGGTTAATTTAAAGAAATTAATCATTTTCTTAATTAGTGGATTTGAAACAAACTAATATTTTAGAACCATCCATGGTTTGGATAGAAAATGGGCTTGTTGAAGTGTTATATGCACTACAACCTTTATATATATATGTAGATTAACTTTTAATATATTGACAAACTTATAAAGTTACACGTATATATTTTTTCTAGACAAAAGACAAGCAAACATATATGTGTAACTAATTAAGTTTTATTTTTATACCTAAAAATCTATTTGATTGAAATATAACCAAAAAGTTATACACATTTAATTATTTTTATATTATTTTAAGAATAAAACATCTTTTATAATTTTAAAACCTAAAAATAATAATTTTAAAATTTATATTAAGTAAAAAATATCATTTTATTAAATGAAATAATTCCATGTCCACGATAAATTATCTTTTTTGTCCCAAAATATATTTCTAAATGTATTTTTACCATTTGTTTTTCTTCATATTTCATTTTTAATTGCAAAATTAATAGTTTTCAAAGCAATGATATTTATTAATTTATGAAAAATGAGTTTAGGTATAGTGAATAAAAGAAAGAAGTAATACTTCAGTTACATTTAATTAATACGGGAGAGAAAAGGCTAATTATGTTAATTTAAATGCATTAATTATTTTTTTTTTGATTAGTTGATTTGAAACAAACTAATATTATAGAACCATCCATTGTTTGGATGTACAATAGGCTTTTTGAAGTGTTCTTTGTACTTCAAACTTTATACTCCCTCCATCTCACTTGAAACTGCACTGTTACTGTTTGCGTAGGGATTAAGAAAAAAAAATAATGATATAAATATTGTGAGTGTAAAAGTAAAATAGGAGATAGAATGAGTGGAGGGAATAGTAAATTATAATGGTGTTATGAGTATTAAAATAATGTAGGAGAGAGAATGAGTGGAGGGAATAGTAAAGATTCTTTGTCATTTTAGAAAGTGTGCAATTAGTAATGGAACGCCCAATGAGGAAAGTGTGCAATTTGTAGTGGGATGGAGGGAGTATATATTTATATATAGATATATATGAATTAGATTTTAATATATTGACAAACTTATAAAGTTACACATATATATTTTTTCTAGACAAAAAAACAAACAAACAAATATGTGTAACAAATTATGTTTTATTTTTAAACCTAAAAATCTATTTGATTGAAATATAACCAAAAAGTTATACAAAATTAATTATTTTTATATTATTTTATGAATAAAACATCTTTTATAATTTTAAAACCGAAAAATACTAATATCATACAATTTGTATCCAAGATAGAATTTAAAATTTATATTAAGTCAAAAATATTATTTTATTAAATGAAAATTCCATGTCCAAAATAAATTATCTTTTTTGTTTCAAAATATTTTTCTAAATGTATTTTTACCATTCTTTTTTTTTTTTGTCATATTTCATTTTTACTTGAAAAACTAAGAGTTTGCAAAGCAATGATATTTATTAATTTGTGAAAAATGGGTTTAGGTATAGTGTCTAAAATAAAGAATTAATACTTCATTTGCATTTAATTAATACGGGAGAGAAAAGGGTAATTATGTTAATTTAAATAAAATAATTATTTTCTTAATTAGTGGATTTGAAACAAACTAATATTTTAGAACTATTCATGATTTGGATAGAAAATGGGCTTGTTGAAGTGTTATATGCAGTACAACCTTTATATACATATACTGTATACATATAGATTAGCTTTTAATATATTGACAAACTTATAAAGTTACACATATATATTTTTTTCTAGACAAAAAACAAGCATACATATATGTGTAACTAATTAAGTTTTATTCTTATACCTAAAAATCTATTTGATTGAAATATAACCAAAAAGTTATACACAATTAATTATTTTTATATTATTTTAAGAATAAAACATCTTTTATAATTTTAAAACCTAAAAATAATAATTTTAAAATTTAAATTAAGTCAAAAACATTTTATTAAATGAAATAATTCCATGTCCAAGATAAATTATCTTTTTTGTCCCAAAATATATTAATAAATGTATTTTTACCATTCTTTTTACTTCATATTTCATTTTTAATTACAAAATTAATAATTTTCAAAGCAAAGATATTTATTAATTTATTAAAAATGGGTTTAGGTATAGTGAATAAAAGAAAGAAGTAATACTTCATTTACATCTATATAATATATAAAAGCAGAAACATTTCAAGACCATACAGCTCGCCACGTGGAATTCCAAGTCAGCTCTATGTTCACCAATTATTAGCCGCCATGTGTCACATTCAATGAAGAGTTATATTTTAAATTTTGATTTAAAACTGTGTTTTGAAATAAGAGTTTTTAAACGTAATAAATTCAAACTACAGCGGTTCCGAAAGAATGTGATGGTGGTAGAAAGTAGAAACATTGTCTTGGAGCATGCACTGATTTCTCTTATCATTATCCCCCATATTAGATTTTAGATTATTAGATTTGGTTTATTTTATTTTATTGGATTAAATTTAATTTTTTTTAAATTGTATTATTCTCTTCATCCTAAAATGAATGATTTTTTTTTCAAAATTTAATAATCATTTTAAAAAATTTAATTTTAATCTAGAAAAAATAATAAACATTCTTTTAATTCATTTTCAAAATTTTACATTTGTAAAAATATAATGAATTATGAAAAAAATTAAATCAAAAAAATTTAAAAGAACATTTATTTTGAGACAATAATGGTCATTCAATCTATATAATATATAAAAGCAGAAACATTTCAAGACCATACAGCTCGCCACGTGAAATTCCAAGTCAGCTCTATGTTCACCAATTATTAGCCGCCATGTGTCACATTAATGAAGAGTTTTATTTTAGATTTTGATTTAAAAGTGTTTTTTGAAATAAGAGTTTTTAAACGTAATAAATTCAAACTACAGCGGTTCCGAAAGAATGTGATGGTGGTAGAAAGTAGAAATATTGTCTTGGAGCATGCACTGATTTCTCTTATCATTATCCCCCATATTAGATTTTAGATTATTAGATTTGGTTTATTTTATTTTATTGGATTAAATTTAATTTTTTTTAAATTGTATTATTCTCTCCATCCTAAAATGAATGATTTTTTTTTCAAAATTTAATAATCATTTTAAAAAATTTAATTTTAATCTAGAAAAAATAATAAACATTCTTTTAATTCATTTTCAAAATTTTATATTTGTAAAAATATAATGAATTATGAAAAAAAATTAAATCAAAAAAATTTAAAAGAACATTTATTTTGAGACAATAATGGTCATTCAATCTATATAATATATAAAAGCAGAAACATTTCAAGACCATGCAGCTCGCCACGTGGAATTCCAAGTCAGCTCTATGTTCACCAATTATTAGCCGCCATGTGTCACATTCAAGTAGAAACATTGTCTTGGAGCATGCACTGATCTCTTATCATTATCCCCCATATTAGATTTTAGATTATTAGATTTGGTTTATTTTATTTTATTGGATTAAATTTAATTTTTTTTAAATTGTATTATTCTCTCCATCCTAAAATGAATGATTTTTTTTCAAAATTTAATAATCATTTTAAAAAATTTAATTTTAATCTAGAAAAAATAATAAACATTCTTTTAATTCATTTTCAAAATTTTACATTTGTAAAAATATAATGAATTATGAAAAAAAATTAAATCAAAAAAATTTAAAAGAACATTTATTTTGAGACAATAATGGTCATTCAATCTATATAATATATAAAAGCAGAAACATTTCAAGACCATACAGCTCGCCACGTGGAATTCCAAGTCAGCTCTATGTTCACCAATTATTAGCCGCCATGTGTCACATTCAATGAAGAGTTTTATTTTAGATTTTGATTTAAAAGTGTTTTTTGAAATAAGAGTTTTTGATAAAGTTTAGGTGTGTGCGCTAAAAAGGGCGTAACATTTGATTCCGGATGAACCACGGAACGCACAGCATATCAAATCGAAGCTCTTTTCGAGACGTACAAAAGTCATGGGCGTAGCCCCATGACACAGATTTTTATAAACATAAAACTCGAATCTTGGCAGTCAAATGATGTGCTGAACTAATTTAATTTTTGTAAATTAATATTAAAATATTTTTCAATATTATTTTAAAATTATTATTTTAAGTTCTGGATAATGCCAAGATTTGATTTTTGAATTAACAGTTTCAACTTTCATAAACTGTTGAAAATCTGTGTCTGAATTTGAAAAGACATGTCTTTTCAAAACTTAGTCCTATATAAACCATTTCAGATTGTGTTCCAATATACACAAAGTTTTCATCTTCTCTTTCCCTTCTATCTTTCTGAAAGCATTTAGTATATTGTAATGAACAAGTACATTCTTTGCTGATTACTTATGCATGATGACCACCCTGGTCTAAGCCAAAACAATTAGGAAAAACATGGTATAAGCATCATTTGCATCCTAAACGACAACATGAATACGAGGTATACTCTCTCCATCCCATATACTCTGTAATTTCATTTAAATAAACGAAAACAATATGACCTAATGAAATTACAGATTATAGCAATAAGTAATAATAAACTTTAATATGCCCGTCGAATTTCGACGAGTTACTCACTAGTTTAATTAATACGGGAGAGAAAAGGGTAATTATGTTAATTTAAAGGCATTAATTATTTTTTTGATTAGATGAATTGAAACAAACTAATATTATAGAACCATCCGTGCTTTTTGAAGTGTTCTATGCACTTCAAACTTTATATATATTTATATATAGATATATACTCCCTCCGTCCCAGAAAACCTTCCCCATTTTGAATAGTGCCAAGTCAACCGACGCCGACTTTGACCAAACTTTAATATCAATCTATTCATTCTAATGAAATTTTAATAATTGCTATTGATAAATCATTTGGTTATTTTATGGATAACAATTTTTAGATTTTTATTATGATAAGTAACTTGATATTAAAGTTTGGTCAAAGTTGAACTTGGTTGAACTGAGTTCGTATTAACCGGGTAAGGTTTTATGGGACGGAGGGAGTATGAATTATATTTTAATATATTAACAAACTTATAAAGTTACACATATATATTTTTTCTAGACAAAAAAACAAACAAACAAATATGTGTAACTAATTATGTTTTATTTTTAAACCTAAAAATCTATTTGATTGAAATATAACCAAAAAGTTATACAAAATTAATTATTTTTATATTATTTTACGAATAAAACATCTTTTATAATTTTAAAACCTAAAAATACTAATATTATACAATTTTTATCCAAGATAGAATTTAAAATTTATATTAAGTCAAAAATATTATTTTATTAAACGAAAAAATACCAGGTCCAAAATAAATTATCTTTTTTTTCCCAAAATATTTTTATAAATGTATATTTACCATTCTTTTTTTGTCATATTTCATTTTTACTTGTAAAACTAAGAGTTTGCAAAGCAATTATATTTATTAATTTGTGAAAATGGGTTTAGGTATAGTGTCTAAAAGAAAGAAGTAATACTTCATTTTCATTTAATTAAAACGGGAGAGAAAAGGGTAATTAGGTTAATTTAAAGACATTAAATATTTTTTTGATAAGTTGATTTGAAACAAACTAATATTATAGAACCATCCTTGATTTGGAGGGAAAATGGGCTTTTTGATGTGTTCTATGCACTTCAAACTTTATATATATTTATATATAGATATATATAGATTAGATTTTAATATATTGACAAACTTATAAAGTTACACATATATATTTTTTCTAGACAAAAAATAAGCAAACAAATATGTGTAACTAATTAAGTTTTATTTTTAAACCTAAAAATCTATTTGATTGAAATATAACCAAAAAGTTATA